>PVJX010002627.1:0-51436 GCA_004027295.1 Dolichotis patagonum | reverse complement strand
TTGAAAACCTCTACTCTCATAGGTTCGAGAACACTGAAGAAATAGACAGATTCCTAGATACATATGAACTATCAAAGCTGGATCAGGAATATGTAAAACTGCTGAATAATCCAATTTCTATTACTGAAATTGAAATTGTAATTAAGTGCTTGCCTACAAAGAAGAGTCCAGGCCCAGATGGATTCACTGCAGAATTGTACAAGAAATAAAAAGAAGACTTAATTCCAACACTCCTGAAACTCTTCAATGAAATTGAAAGGGAAGCAATTCTTCCTAAGCCATTCCTGGAAGCAAATATTACTCTAGTACCAAAACCAGAGAAAGACCAACTAAAAGAGAGAACTATAGGCCAATCTCCCTAATGAACACAGATGCAGAAGTTCTCAATAAAATATTGGCAAACAGGATGCAGCAAATCATCAAGATTATACACCATGACCAAGTGGGATTCATCCCAGGAATGCAGGGATGGTTCAACATATGTAAAACAATAAATGTAATCCACTATATCAATAGAGCCAAAAGGAAGAACCACATGATCATCTCTGTAGATGCAGAAAAAGCTTTTGATAAAGTCCAACACTCATTCATGATAAGAACCTTACAGAGAATTGGAATAGAAGGTCTCAATACCATAAAGGCCATCTATGACAAACCAACAGCCAGCATCATATTAAATGGTCAAGAACTGAAAGCCTTTACCTTAAAATCAGGCACAAGACAAGAATGTCCATTATCACCACTGCTATTCAACATAGTACTGGAAATACTAGCCAGAGGAATTAGACAGGAAAGAGAAATAAATCTAGTAAAGATAGGAAAAGAGGAAATTAAATTAATATTATTTGCATATGACATGATACTTTACATAGTAGATCCCCAAAACTCTATTAAAAGACTCATAGATATAATAAATAAATTCAGCAAGGTAGCCGGATTCAAAGTCAATACTCAAAAATCAATAGCATTTCTATACACTAACAACAAAAGTACTGAGACAGAAGTAAGAGAAACTACACCCTTTACACTAGCATCCAAAAAAATGAAATAATTAGGAATTAGTCTCACAAAAGAAGTAAAACAGCTATACAGCAAAAATTATAATACCCTGGAAAAGGAAATCAAAGAGGACCTCAGAAAATGGAAAGACATCCCCTGTTCATGGATAAGAAGAACAAACATTGTAAAAATGGCCATTGTCCCAAAATTACTATACAGATTCAATGCCATCCCAATCAAAATATGACTAACATACCTCATAGATCTAGAGAAATCACTCCAAAAATTCATCTGGAACCAGAAGAGACCTAGAATAGCAAAGGCAATTCTAGAGGCATCACAATCAATGACTTGAAATTATACTACAAAGCTACAGTGATAAAGTCAGTATGGTACTGGAATAGAAAAAGACCGGAGGATCAGTGGGACACATTGGAAGATACAACCACAACCACAAACTCACTCAACCACCTTATCTTTGATAAAGGGGCCAAACATGCTCACTGGAAGAATGACGGTCTCTTTAACAAATGGTGCTGGAAAAATTGGCTATCCATATGCAGAAGACTAAAACTAGACCCGTGTCTATCACCATACACTAAACTAAAATCTAAATGGATCAAAGATCTAAATATTAAAACAGAAACACTAAAACTGCTGGAAGAAAAAGTAGGTAATAATCTCAAAGATATAGGGGTAGGAAGAGAATTCATGAACAAAAACCAAAGTGCACGGGACATACTTCCCAGAATCAATAACTGGGACCACATCTTATTAAAGAGTTTCTGCATGTCAAAAGAGGTTTCCAGCAGAGTGAAAAGAAAACCCACAAACTGGAAATAAATCTCCATGGACAGTTCCTCAGACGAAGGACTTCTTTCTAGAACTTATAAAGAATTAAACAAAATCAGATCCTCAAAATTCAAAGACCCAATCCAAAAATGGGCATCTGAAATGAATACACAGTTCTCAGATGAAGAAATATGAATGGCAAATAAATACATGAAGAAATGTTCATCATCATTAGTCATGAGACAAATGCAAATTAAAACCACACTGAGATTCCATCTCACTCCAGAAAGAATGTCCAGGATAGAAAACACTACCAACAACAAGTGTTGGAGAGGCTGTGGGGAAAAGGAACTCTTCTACACTGTTGGTGGGAGTGTCGACTGGTGCAACCACTGTGGAGGTCATTCTGGAGATTCCTCAAAAAGCTGGGTTTGGAAGTCCCATCTGACCCAGCTATTCCACTTCTGGGTATGTTCCCAGAAAAACTGAAAACATCATAGTACAGTGATATATGTGCACCCATGTTTATAGCAGCACAATTTGTAATAGCCAGATCCTGGAAACAACCTAAGTGCCCATCAACTGAGGAATGTATAAAAAAGTTGTGGCATTTTATATAATGGAGTACTACTCAGCTATAATAATATAAATAATGATGACATTGAGATATTTATAAATAAATGGACACGACTTGAGACCATTATCTTAAGTGAAATAAACCAAACTCACAAGGGTGAATACCATATAGTCTCCCTAGTATGAGAGTTGTAAGAGTATATAAGATTTTATGGTAAGCATGAGTCCCCATCTCATAGCTTTGAAGCCGTTCAATGTTTTCTATCATTAGTTGGAATGGTTTTATTCTGTTTTGTTTCACTATATCATGCGTGATGATATGAACAGCTGTTTTGAAGAAAACAAAACATTATGACAGCTATTGCTAATTTAATATCATCCTTCTTAGTTCTACCATGTTCTACCATGCTTCTATTCTTCTACTACCATTGGTTCTATCCATCACATTGTGTCTTATTGGGATTTGAATATGTGTGATAGTTTAAACAAAATTTTTCTATTGAAAATGAGATATTATAGTACCCATTGATCATTTTCTGTTATTTGATTCAGAAAGCCCTGTAATTCTTTCACTCTATGCATGGCTTTGTCCTATTTTGTTTTGTTTTTGTATTTGAAACTATTCTCAACTATAGCAGAGTAAGAGATATTGTGATAGCTATTGTTGATGTCCGGTTGTCTTAATGTAAAGTACTGTGTTGCCTATGTTGTCTTGTTCTGATCTGCTCTGTACTGCCCTCTTTTATTTTATTCTCTTTAAAATAAAATTTAAAAAAAAAAGAGCAGGTGTTTACAATAAGACTACTTTACCTCTGTTTCCACGATGTTAAGCATATTGACCCTCTAATAAATATCCCGAGTGCTAAGTGACACCTGCTTATTCTGACTGATTAGTATTCAACTGTCTTCCACCCTTGCATGAAGTCTGAAAAAATACCCTTTACATTTAGTTCACCAGTAGTTCCTTGGCAAGAGTTATGCTGTTTCATGCTTTGAAATTTTAACAAATTATTCTGATTCAGAAGCTATGAGAGCTTTCTTGTCCTTCTTCATTGTGCATCTATCTCCCCTTCTGTCTTTTTCTATCCATAATTTTGTCCTGAACACTCCATTGTCATCAACTTTCTTCAACTCAGATATATCTCTTTATCTCTATTACCACTCTATCACATTTTCATAGGTTTGTATATCTTTTCACTACTATATTTGAAAATTATTTTCATTTTAACTCTTCTAATGTATGTTAACCATGCATATAGAAGCCAGAGAATTATTTCACTATGCACATGTGGTATTTTGACCTGTGGTATAAAATTGTCAGTACCGTAACCTTTAGAGTAAATTTAAAACTTTAGTATGGATGTTAAAATCACACTTGATCTAACTTCTTTAATCATTTTTGACCTCTACTAATTAACTCTTCTATTGCCACACGCTAACCTCAAATTCTAGGTTCTTCCCACATTCAAGTGATTTTCAAGTCTCCAAAGTATCATAATATTTCTCATTCTAATATCATTTCTAGCAGGAATACATCCTCAGTTTCTAAGTAGTCACGTAGGTTTCTCTATTCTTTCTTAGTCAATATTTTTAGCTTATAAATTTCTACTTAATCTGCAGGAATAACCTATAGGAATTTTCCTTTAAGAAACATTTTGATTCTCTAGGTATGAGTTTGTCCTACTGTGTGTCTATTATATACTATGTGTCTATTTCTTCAACTTAGTACTTAGTAATAATATTTGTGAACGTATGTATGCTTCTGCCACCTTCTCTATGATAATCTGTGAAAGAATGAGGATTGTATTATCTTGTTCACAATTTATTTTGATCTAGCCCAGACACAATTCTAGCCTTTGGTGTTTAATATTTCAAGTTGAATTGTAGTATGCAAGAGAATATCAAAACTGTTAACCTTACAAAGGTCAGTCTCGAGAATATTTTCTCAAATTTTTGTAATCTATCAAGCCATGTGCTGGGTAGATTTCAGTATATTGCAACAATAACAACTGACTTTAAGAGCGAATTGAGTTCAAATGTTATCAAAGACAAATTGTGGAAGGTAATGAAAGAAGAATTTTCAGTAATAAGCAGAATCACTAAGCAAATGCTGGGTTCTGCATTGGCATTCTTGTCAGTATGCCATGGTGGCATTGAAGGTAGAGGACTAATGCACTTGCCCCAGCTTCAGTGCTAGCCATTTATGATACTGAAGCAGGAAGGAGCATATACAGAGACAGCAGACAAAGGATACTGGACATGAAGTATCAGTAATAGTAACGTGGGGAATAGAGATCAGCTGTGGCAGCTGAATCACTGGAGCAGCAGTGGAGGTAAAGGAGTCTAATTAGCCCTGTTCCATGGTACTTGCTCAGTCATGTTTTGTATAAAACATGACTGTAATAAAACATCAATTTAATTTCCTTGAGCCTCATATGGACCATAAAAACATAGGAGCAACAGTATGGAACTAAGGAACAATAATGAAACATACAAGCTGCTATCTTGCACAGTAGAAAAGAATTAAGATCGTTAGGAAAAAAAGATGGAGTTAGTGGCATTCCTGAGGTATTTCTGGCATTGATGACGCTGTGCTACTGCTTAGAAGGTCTGAGTCTCTTTTATTTTTTCCTCTAATTTTGTTAACAACCCTTCTCTACTATAATTCTTGGTTCCAAAAGATTTTCTTGTGTGAATACTTTTAACATAGCTCATTATCCATTCCTTGTTGGTTGAATCCATTGATTGAGGTTACCCTGAAGGAAATACGTGAAGTGGAGAGGAAGGCTGAATTATCTCTTGGGCTTTTTTTCTCTTGGGTCACCTGAGTTGACTACATCATTCAAACCAAGATTACTGGAGCCTGTAGCATCCATCTTCATGAAAAACTTTCTCATGTTTTTTTATTATCAAGTTTTTACAAACTCTACATTTCATTGCTATTTCAGATCTAAGGATACATGTGGTCATTTTTACCTCCTGTATTGTACACCAAATACTGCACTTTCTTGATTTTATCAATAAAAGCTTATATAGAAATAATCCTTCTATTAAACTTTCCTCAAATTATCCTTTTGTTTGTGTTGTTCTGTGGTAAGATCCTGAAGTGTACAAGTCAGCCGCAACAATGTTATTATAGTACAACAACAACTTATCTTAATATACTGATTAACATAAAATGTTTTACTGAGAAATAGGAATATTTTGAATTCCAAAGGTGTTTTTAGAATGGAAAAGGAAAGGATGAATTCTTCTAAAAGGGAAAAACCAGTTGAATGTGTGTTCTAGGAGAGCTGACTGAGCAAAGTTATACATGATAGAGGTTATTGGCGACAGAAGAAGATCTGTGGGCTTAATCAATTACTTTTAATGAGAATTCCTTACAGTTGAAAGCATATTAACTCTCAGTATATCAAACTGTAGTCTTTAGGGAACTTCAGTTTGGAAATTCTGAGATGAATGGGTTAAACTTGATCAGAGAGAAGATAAGGGCTCATTAAGTCACAAGTACCTACCTCTGTCCTTTTATATTAAGTATGTTTCTAAAAATCACAGTGAAGTCAAAAGGTGACTTTATAAGTCTCAATGCCCTTGAATTTCCTTGATCTTAATATAATTTCTGTTTTCATGTCAGCAAACAAAATGATGTTCCCTTACTAACATCTTATTACTTCACTTCAAAACTCATACATTGAAAAATCTTCCATAATAAAACTATTTTAAGGAGAATATATGCTTATTATGTATGCCACTAAAGGAACATGGAGTTTCTTGACTCTAATCTCATTTTATTTTTCAACTAATTAACAAGCTAGAATTTAATACAGCTTAGGATCTCAGCAGCTATTGTCCATTTATTAAATATGCTTTTCTGTTATTTATTACACTCTCTTGGTCATATCTTTTAGCAATACAAATACAAGTTAACTCTTTTCTACTAAAAAATTTTAAATGATATTTCCCAAATTTTGTAAAACAAGAAAAATTTAAAAGTTTTGTAGTTAATTATATTTCATTACATAAGCAAATGAGGCAATCATAAACATTATAATATCCTATATATTATAAGGAATATAGTTGATAAGCATAAAGTTATATCAAATCTTTAAAACTTATAAAGAGGTAAAATACATATCATATAGGTTATAGCATCTATGGCCTTCTGAGAAGAACTTACAATATATTCCAAAAAGAGACAGTGTTATTGTGATGAAAAGACCCCCAGTCTGTCATGATATTGTAGATTAAGAGAGCTAAAAAAATCCAATATGATATTCTTCAAAGAATTTTGAATTCTTGCCATTAGACCTCCTTTGTCTCAATACATCATTTACAAAGACTGTAATTCATATAAACTGAAAAAAATTAATGTAGTTATATATTAGAAATAATGAAACAAAAGTTGGAAGAAACTTGGTTGAGAATAATCAAAAACAGAAAAAGAAAAGAGAATAGTAGGAAAAAAGGAAACAAAGATTTTGTAAATAGGGAGGGAAAGAGAGGTTGAAGGGAGAGATGGGATTGAAGAAAAAGAAGTATCAAGATGTATTATGTACAGGTGCAAACCCGATATGATGCATGTGCTCATTATGTATATCTAAAGTGTCCTAATAAAATAAAAAAAAAGTGAATTTGCACTACAAAGACATTCGGGATGTTGCTGACTTCCATAACACACAGGATAAAGAAAACTATATAGAGACTGTCTAAGCAATTTCATACCCCAAAAAACAAATGTTCTTGAAGATATCTAGCAAGAGAAACATATAAAAGCTATCTGTAGGAAACAAATTGGTCTATCCATTTTGAAAAGCAGTATGGTAGTTCTTCAAATGAATAACAGTAGATATAACACATTATATAATGCTAGTACCACAAGGTAAATAATAAGGGGACATATAAAAAGGCATTCATGGATTCCCACAATGTTTGCAGCATGATTTATAGTAGTTAAGACATAAAATCCAATGAAACATATATCAACAAATGACTGGATAAACAATATGTAATATAGACATACAATGGGATATTGTTCATTCATAAAAAAGAATGATATCTTGTCATTTCCACCAGTATAGAAAGAACTGGAAAGCAATATGTTAACTGAAATAAGCCAGACACATGAAGACAAATACTCTGTAGGGCTCCTAATATGAAGAAACAGAAGAAAAGGTTAATCTCAAAGTAGAAGAGAAAATAGTGGTTGCTGGATATTATGATAGGTGGAGAGAGAATAGAGGGACTTTGAATAATGGGTTCCCAAATTAATTAACATAAGAAGATAAATCCTGATGTTCTACAACAAAATTATATGTTCTATAAAGAACTAGAAAAGCGATGCTCAAAGCTTGCTGACATACAGTCATGATAAATCTTCAAGGATAAGAAATATTACCCTTATTGATTATTATATATTATGCATGTATATATCAAATTACCACACTGTATCCCCTAAATATATATATTATTTGTTCATTAAAAATCAAAATTAATTATACTGCATGTGAATACAAATATACTTTAAATTTTCAATCACAGATGAGACTTTGAATAAAGAGAAATAAATATAAATAACTTTTCAAAGGAATAAATCCTAGGCTTTGTTGGAACAAAATTCTTTTTTTTTCTTAGGAATATTAAATGATTTTAATTTTGTAGTGGTTTTTAGGTATTTTTATAATAAGCAAAATTAAAACACTGATTCTATTAATGCTATATTTCAAAGTTTTTTCTTATCCAGAAATGTCATAGTTCAATTAAATATTATTGGTTAAGTGTTACTGATAAATGAGAATCAAGCCAAGATTTTTGAAAAGCAATTCACTGTATTCTTTATTTGAACTTTTCAGAAAAGTTTGACCTGTAAGACTCTGAGATACAGGTCAATTTTATTGGTCTTGGATGTAATCCAAGAATCATGGACTCTTAAGACTAAGGTTATCCACTCAGGCAGTTTTCAAGCCAAACATTTGTTCAGTTTTCCAGTCCAGTGCTCTTGACATTTCCTCTTGAATAGAACTGCGAAAAGAAACAGGTGGAAATAGCATTAGGACATCACTTTAACTGAGAATGATTACAGTTGAAAAATCATACCTTTACCCACGTCTTATAAAGAGAGTTTCTATTACAGAGAAGATAAAATAGAAAATAACAACATACATAAAAATATTTAATATGTTAAAATATTTGCACCTACTGTTCCATTTAACTATCATAGCAACCCCCCAGGTATAGCAGAGATGTTAATTAGGCTCTAGTGGAGTTAGTATTCAAATTAGAATGTTGTATTCAGTTTTGTTTTAATCAGTAAACTGAACTTCAGACAGACATGATCTTGGATATTCTTTTAAAGGAGCTAATCCTGCATCAAGTAATGGATATTTTAAAAACATAATTATTTATACTTTTTGTAGTTTTTATTTTCTCAGCTAACACCATTCTCCATGTTGGAATTTCATTTAGTATCAATTGCATGTGCTCAATAATTTTGACCCATAGAAAATTGTGTCTCTTGGATTTAAAAATGTTTCATTGGTAACTTATATTGTCTAGACTGGATGACATAGCCCAAATAACCTAGTTGAGAGAGTTCATTTTAAGGAGGTTCTGCTCTAGTTGCTCCATGAATGTCCTCGGGACAATCAGTAAGCAGTGTGACACCCCTCTAGACAGTATAATGGCACATATTAGGCTAAGCACTCATTTCTATCCTGAGCACTTCAAAGAAAGGATGTATATGTATTTTTCTCATTGTGGTAAAAGATCTTGGTATGTACATCTTGAGAGACAAATAGGAAGACTGATAAATATACATAAGAATATATCTATAGGTACAGTGTATTTCTCAAATCTACATACCTTTTAAGAGACATGTTACAAATTGATAATTCCTAACTCAAAATCTGAAATCTCAAACATTTCAAATTTTGATACTTTGTGCCTTCCAACATGTTATCACAGGGAGAAAATTTACCCCGACTACATGTGATAGATTGCAATCAAAACACAGGCATACTACAAATATCATGTAAATATTAACATCAGAGCATTTGTGTAAAGTATATACAAAATATAAATTAATTTTGTGTTTAAGCATGGATTCCCATCCATAATATATCTCATTATATGTAAAAAATCCCCGAATTTGAAAAATATCCAAAATGCAAATCCCATTTTGTCCCAAGCATTTCAAACAAGGAACACTGTACTTCAAGTGTAGTCAGCATACAAAGAAAACTTGCTTTATATTAATATTGTTTCTCACTCTAAAAATATCTAAGGAACAAAGAGACTTAGAATCAGATATTGTTAAAAGGCAATCTGTTATTTTTTCCATAAACTTTAGATACTTTCTGTTTATCATGTCTACATATAGAGTACCAAAATTTACATTAATAATGCATATAACTTGTATCTTTATTAACAATTGAATATTTGGTATGGATGTTTCATTTCCATACATAATAATTATAGGAATTGTGTTAAAAATCTCAAAGGAGAAACTAAATCCAAATGAATTATTTAAGGTTTACAAAATGGTTTTTATCTAATATATAATATATATATATATATATATATATATTATATATATATATATCTCCAGCTTCTATTTAATATTATTGTGTCTCTAAATTCATGTAAGCAAAATGACTTAAATTAGTTTCCAATGTTATTTCACACTGTAAGTGTGTACCTCTGCTATTAACACAATATGTGATGTTGGGTAAAACTCTGTCTTACTGAATTCAACAAATCATCCACTGTCTACTATAGCATCCCCATAACTCAGACACATGAGATATACTTACCAGACACATAAGACTTGGGGAAAACATTTTAAATCTAAAATATAACAGGAGTCTAAGTCATAATTTAAGATTATTTTCAGCTCTGGTTAATATAAATATTTTCAACTCTAGTTAATATATTAACTAGTGATAATTTCTTACTATTATTTTTTGAAATTCTGTATCATTTATACATTTCTGCTTTGCTTTTTAAAAAAATAAACATAAAAAAGAAAACATGTTAAAAAGTAAACATTATAGATGACTAGAGGAGTTATAATTACCTGTAATTTCTATTTTAAAATTTTATTTTAAAAAGAATAAACCAAAACAAAGCAAATTCTACATCATCTTCTTTGGCTTCTTATCTCTTTGATATCAATTCACGGTCTTTCTAGTTTAGTCAAGTAAGTGGAAAACCATCTTTGAATTTGTTCTGCACACAGCATTTCAAATCAGGATGTTTTGTGCATGTCCAAAATGTTTCAAGAATTATCCCAAACTCTTATCTTTTGCTCTATCACTTTTCTTTTTGTCAAATAATAATCACTCATTAAATTCAATAATGTATTCTCAACCCTAAGAGTATTTCTACCCCTTCCATGAAAAAGAAAGCAAAATTATTTTCCTCATTCATCATTTTACCTCTGCAAGTATCTGTTCTGATCTACCACACAATACAAATTTGTGTTAATCTACCTTTAACATTTTTTATATCCTGAGTGCCTCCAGAACTGTAACTTTTTTTGATATATTCAGCTTTCCATTTTGTAATTCTTGGCATGAGACTAAACAGGTAGCCCCTATAATTTCTCTATAAGTGGTCATATTCCTCCTAGAACATATAATCTTATGATAATAAAATTTGTTAATCTAATATAAGTACATAAAACTTTTGCATTTTACTTCACTGCCAATTGCTTAAGACCATGAGTGATTAGTAATTATATTTCTTCATTTCTATAGGAAGTATTTTAAATTTTTTGGCAAAGTAGGGCTGAGTATGTAGCTCCAGGGTAGCATGCCTGCTTTCCAAGTACAGGTCTCTGGGTTTGGTCCCCAGCATTTCAAAAACAAAATTAAATTAAACTGTTTTCATAATTAGTACATACAAGTGAAATGGAATACAATTTTAATATTATTTTAAAGTAATTCCAATCCTTTATACCCCCCTCAAGAATTATTCCCTTAAACATACAAATTGTTTTTCCTTTTTAATGAGTTAAAATTTCAGATGCATATATATACATATATGTATATATATCTATATGTATATATATGTGTGTGTATATATATACATATACATATATATATATATATATATATATATATATATACATACATATACATTTGAAGTTTGTGACATACACTTCTGACTGTAAGAGTTTAGGAAAAGTATCATAATGAAATTTTTTATTCATTATATTAATAATATGTTGCATTAAAATAAAGAGCATTATGCAAGCAAAAAGATGGTTGTTAAGTTAAAAATAAATTTAAAATATTTATTTTAATTATTGTACTACACCTTTAAAGTATGTTTGTATTTTGTACATATAAAATTTCAAATACATATTTTCTTTAAGTAAACATGTATACAGTGACTGAAACATCACAGTTGATGTTCTTTTTGTCCTGGATTTTACAGTGATTCCTAACAGTTTTCTTCACTTTGCAATTGATTTAATACTACCGTACTACACATATTGTGTTGTACTGGACATGTTTTGTTATAGTAATCATTTTTCTAGAATTTAGTATGTTCACCAACTTTTCCCATCATAAATAACTTCTTTCTACATAGGTTAAAGTTAAAATTCTTTATGTTTACATTCAAAGGTCTTCCCAATCTCACCTCACCCTATGATAGCAAGTACTGTTTCTGTTACTCTACCAAAATAGATTTTCTGGTACAATATGACAGTTTTCTTCTAATTTTATAATTTGTACATGATTCTTGTAACTACCTCTGTCATATTTTATTACTGTGAGTCCCTTGATTTCTAGTCATTCTTTACATATTCATATTTGCCCAAGTTCAATTTATATTTCAGTAAACAAACTTGGTATCATATGGTTGTTACAGTTCAAGTATGTATAAGTTAAAATAACCACATCTCTTGTCAAATATCTCAATGTCCACCAGCGAACACATAAATGTAAAGAAATAACTGCAATGTAATTAATATTGCATTCAAAAAAGGAAATGGATGTCCAGAGGAAAGATAATTTTCCATGAAGAGGTTAAAAAAAACAAGGAGAATTTATAATCCTCAGATTTTTACTCTGAGATATTCTGATACAATAGTTTTAAATGTATGCTTGATGCTGCAGAGTAGCATGTAATTGTTGCCATAAATATAAAGAAAGATGCTTGTTTACATAAAAATTATCTCTCTGGATTGGATATAACTCTTACTTCTTCAAGTTCATCCTGCAATGCTCATGTGAAGAATTCTAAGCAAAATACAGGTGAGAATTGCTCCGGGAATGTATAATGACAATTTAGCTACAATTGAGATGACAAAGTGAGAGTGGGTTGCAGTAAAGAAGGCTCTAAAAACAGTTCTACCAAATCAGTCTATTTATTATTCAGAGAAATTTGCAGAATTATTAAAATATGTTTGGAATCTTTGCTATTCATTTTAATTTTCTAGATTTAGAATACTACCTGCCCTCTACATTAGGAGAAAATATAGCACTGCATGTTAAGATAATTTCAAATAGGTATAAGATTTAGTAACCGGCAAAACTTCAGTAGATTTTAGATAAAAATCTCTAATGAAATGTTTCTAGTGTAAGATAATTTACTGTATATTTCCCCAAAATTCCTTATATATTTGTACTGTCTTTGGAAAAGCTCTTTGACATGTAAATTAATTCAGTAATTTCTAGGTCAAGCAACCACAATCTGTTGATTGTTGTGGATAGACAATTTTCCTACCTTTATTCCTCTATTTAAATTTTACTTGTAATCTATTATTCATATACTTATTTCACACTTCATGTATTAAAATGCATTATCTTATATATGTCAGATATATTTGGGATCATTCTGAAAAATGAGCTGCTATGTTTTGGGTGTTGAATGCTCCCCATCCCCTAATGGCACATGTGGGAGGCGGTAGAATCTTTGACAGGAAATGTTGGAAGAGGAGCCCTTAGTGTATTAAGGGCTGTCCCTCAGAGGGAATGTGGGAGTCCTGTCCTTTTCTCATTCTCTTTTGCTTCCTGGCCATGAGGTGATGATTTTTGCTCTGACACTATCTCCTGTCATGAAGTGCTGTCTGGTTACAGCCCTAAAGCTGAACCAATTGGCCATGGACTGAATCATCAAAACTGTGAACCAAAAAATACCTATTCTCATCACAAGTTAATTATGCTACGCATATTTACTGTGCCAGAAAGCTGCTTAACACACTGATAATTCAAGCCCATTCCAATTATTTAACTCCAATTTTTATACAACAATGTCTACCTTGGCAGTGAAATGGCTGCCACTCCATGGTATGCAAATGTTGGCAGAAACATTATTTTTAATTTTTCCATGGCGACAAAAAGATGAAATATCCTGTAGTTCTATATTTAAGGAAGCAGTTAAAAACATTTGTGATACAAATGATTTTGTCATATTGCCAACTAGTATGCTAATTTTTACCATTCTTCAATGCATTTTTTTATTTCACAAATAAAATCTTACTGAACTTGCGCAGCAAGCTAGACAAAAGTAAAATACACACATAGAGTTTCAGTACCACAGACTCATATGATCTTGTGATTGGTGACTGCTTAGTGTCTATTTAGTAAAAGTGAGTGCAATAATATTTACCTTCACTGTCTTGCTTGTCCTTATACCAATGAAGTCCATGAGGGAGTAAGGCCCTCTTCTCCACAAACGCAGGCAGACCTTTACCTCTGCTTCTTTTGGAAATACAGGATTGTCTAAATTAATGTAATCACCTAGTTATTTATTCTTCAGTTTTGGCATTTGCTTCTTGTCAAAGCTGTTCACTGATATGTACTCTTTTGTCTATCAAATTTGCTTTAATAATTGCATATTAATTTTTATTTTCTCTGTTCAAAACAAAAATGAAGCAATCTGTACCCACAATTTCACTAGCTTTTATTCTTTTATTTAACTATTTGATGGTCTGCATGATATGTATTTCTAAATACATTTTAATTCTCATTATTTCTGACATAAATAATATTACTTTAAAATATTTCATCCACAAACTATTGTGTGATATTTTCAAGTCTATTGTTTAAAATATCTACAACTGGTGGAAGTGTGATTTGGCACAATGAAGCTATTATAATTGTACATAATTACCTAAAGATGACATTGGACAGATAAGCAGAGGCCCAAACACGTAAATTCTTTTTCGGTTTACTTAAAAAATTGGAATTCATCCTGTGAATACTGGATAACATTAAATAGTTTTAACAGAAACAAGATAAGGTGAAATGATGAAATGATGAAATGAATGAGTGCCTCATTGGCTGAGCTATCAATAACATGGCTTGGACAACTGTGCACACGGATTTGAAGAAGGCAAATGAGAAGCAAGAAAAAACATCATATATATTAGTTGACTTTGGAATTAATGGTAACTTGTTACGAGATAACAACTTCCTGGACAGAGAGGAAAGGACTACAAAGAAGGAGGCAAACCTACTTCTCTGTTCCCTTAAGGTCTCCATCTGGCATGATAATTAATTTGATATAAAATAAGAGTAAAAAGAAAAATTTATCTTATATGTACATGGAGACTTCATAAGAAAATGAAAACCTCAAAATATTTATACATAGGTGCTCATATACTAGGGTGAAATAACTATGAAAAATTTATGAAAATATATGGGAAGGCCTAAAGAAGAAGAGATTTTTTATTATTAAGGTTTGGCAGTGCAGATTACTACCAACCTTGACTCCCATTTCTGATGATAATAATGTTTATTTTTCTTTGTTTAAGGAGGGTATCTTTGTACTGAGAAGTTTATCTCTTGGTTTTTGAAAAAATAGGGAAAGTCTGAATTTTCTTTTTGTATTTGCTGTTTTCAAATGACATTAGCTTAGAAATGTAAAAGTGGAAGTTTTGGATATATCTATTCTTCTATCCTTCAGAAGCTGCATATGATATTTTAGAAGATACATAGATTGAACGGAATTGAGGACTGAAGAGTGTGGAGTTCAGCACAACACAAACTTTGAGTTGAGTTGTGCTGGTTACTGTACCTGTTGAGTTTGTGATATCAGGAAATAATCTAATACAGTTACCCAGTGAAGACCTGGTATAGATTGAAATTCAAATCACAGATCAGAGTTAATATTGGTGAAAAGCACTCATGAATATGGATTCCAGTTCACATCGAGATCAAGGAATTACTATTTGCTGACAACAAGTATAGGCAATAAAAATTCTAAATATAAGTATGTTATAAGCATGCCTTCAAATAATCACTTGGCATAATTCAGTTAAACTATTTAATCTCATATGCAAATCAATATGCATAAAAAGTCTACTTATAATATTTGACTAGAAAATATCCAATTAATTGACAATTTTGTATTATGAAGTAACTTTGTTTTGTGGTAGATATTTTATGTCATTGTGTTTGCACAGAACTGTACTAAATATATTTACTAACTTACATAATTATAGCTCTCACTTAAAAAGAAACCTGGATATGGTTCTTAGTATTTTCAAGATTTAATTGTGTAGGAAAAATTAAATTTGTTTGTACCAAGATAAACTCAAAATCATCTTTTATTTCAACAATAATTTCCTCACTTTGACCAAACTAGTGCTCCTCACCATTTTCTTAGACTAGACTGTGTTTTCCTAAGAATGCTACTCTGCTGCTACTATTTAACAGGACACATTCAGGTGATTCTCAGGAATCCTCAGTATTTTTCCCAGTGGGTAGAAGGTGCATCTCAGTTACTTTTCTTGTTGCTGAGGCAAAATACCTAGGACCCAAAGTTAAAGTGGGAAAGAGTTATTTTGACTTACAGTTTGTAGATGTTTTAGGTCATAGTTGACTGGTTCCAAAGCAGGTGAGCATGGCAGAGAGACATTTCACAGGGGAAACAGTTCATGGAAGGCAGAAGACAGCAAAAGCAAGTGATACATAAGTGACTTTTGCAGTACCTTTCTGCCCCTTTTATATTCCACCCCTGATTTAGGGCTGGTGCCAATCCAACAAGTGAACTAAATTAATAAGCACATACTCTTAATCCCACCATTGCACATTCTAGATCCAGCCACCTCTGTAAAAGACTCACCTACAACTGCATCGGATTTTGGAGTGACATCTAGAAAAAAGGGCGTAATATTCTGCCCTTGGACCCCTGAAGACTCATGCACATTCCTTTATGCAAAATGTACTTAGTACATCTACAAGAGTTTTAGTCCTGACAGCCCTAAAATTTTTAGCATTGCTGAAAAGTTCAAATTAAAATTCTCTTCTGAGCTTTAAGGCAAACTCATAGCTGCAAATCCCTGAATAAATGAAAGGAAAGTTAAATACTTCCAACATTCAATGGCACAAAATAGAATTTCTATTGCAAAAGTTACAAATAGGGGGACAGCAAGGAATTCTGAGAGCAAAACAAAATTAAAGCCCATGGGGCAAACTGTAATTGCCACAGTCCCACTTTTAGCATCCCCAACAATCTGTAGCAAATTGTGAACTCCAAAGGGCTTGGGTGGCTCCACTACTATGGCACTTCTGGTGGCAATAACTCCCATGGCTCCTTTCTTTTCATGGCTTTGCTCACTTTTGCAGTTTTCTTTGGAAGACCTACATTCTTGGCTTCTCCAACCTTCTGGGTGCTCCTCTGCACCTTTGGCTTCACAATCACAGCTTCACACACTGCCCTGTCAGCAGCACACTGCCGCACCTCTAAAATCTGGGTAAAAGCCTTCTCAACCCCCACAATTTTTGCATTCTGCATATGCTTAAAACTAGCACCATGTGGATGACAAAGTCTGCTGCCAGATGGAATAGTACCCAGGCTTCCTTCTCTCTTGGCTGTAGGAGTCAAGTGCCAATGAACAAAATTCTGAGACACAATTTCTGTAGGGTGCTGCCATTCTGGAACATTGTGGTCTGTGGCTTTCTTCTCGTTCCAAAGACGCCCACCTTTGCAATTTTGAGGCTGTAAAGGGTAGAATGCTGCTGCTTCTTTTGATGCCTCTAGGCCTTCTTTTTTATTCTTTTCCTTGTCAGCAGTCAAGATAAACTCTACTCCAGCTTTTCAGTCCACAGTTTTACTGGAGCTTCCTTTCTGGCCAAACTGAACACATTTTAAATCATTCTGCTTGGTTCTTTGCTCTTGATTATCAACATAATTTTGGCTAAAAGACTCCAACAGTAGTCATGCCACAACCTCAGCGTTAGACTGTCTTCAAATTTCTTTTGTCACATTAATTAGTCTGCCACCCTTAGTCTTAGGTAAAGTATCTGGGTGTGAGAAAAATGTGGACAAACTTTCTGTTAAGAGATAGCACACATCATCTGTAGTCCAACAACCAGTACAGTCATTCTTCCAATGCCAAGGCTTCTAAAGTCATCTTTACTGACAAATTTCTATCAGAATTCTGGCCTTGACCATAATCTCCCATTAAGTACAACCTCACATGTTCCAACTCTACTTTTTCAGCTGGCATCTCCAAACCTTTTCTAAATCCTCTCATAAGGCAGCTCCAAAGATTACTAAATTGTGTAGTTAGGTACAGTCACAGTAATGACCCCACTTATGATACAGAAGTTTGTATTAGCTACTTTTCCCTCATTGTTGATACAATATAGCCTGCCCCCAAAGTTAAAGGGGGAAAGGTTTATTTGACATACATTGTATAGATTTTTCAGTTCATGATTGGTTGGCTCCAAGGCAGGGGGTCATGGGAGAGGGACATCACAGAAGAGAGACAGTTCATTGCAGGCAAAAAAGGCAAAAATAAATAACCCACAAGCAACTTTAGCAGCTTCTTTCTGCCTTTTTTATAGTCTATTAAGAGTTTCCAGTTTAGGTGGGTGCCAAACCAATCCATGGACTAGATGAGTAATTATACACCTTAGTTCAAGCATTTTATTTTCTAGATCCAGCCACATTTGAAAAAGCCTCACCTATGACTGCATGAGACTGTGGAGGGACAACTAGACATAAATCGTAACAGGCATCTAGCTCTCAGTGACTTATTTTACCTGCCATAGCATGAAGTTGCTGTTTGGCAGTGACTTTTTCCATCTACTTTTTCTTCTGATGGAACAGTGGTTCATTGTATAGAGGGTAGAATTACCACTTCCAAGATCACCAAAACCTTCAGTTCAGTCATTAATTTACTTTAGTTTTCCAATTTGCTGTCTGGATATCTCTTGAGGGAGTTTGAAAGCCCCAGACTGGCTATAATAAAACCTTTTTGCCTAACTCACTGATAGTTGCACAGACTAGAGGACCCCTTGAATTTTTGAGTTACTAAAATTCACTGATTTCTTACAATGGCTATTTTGCTACTTTAACTTAAGAAGTATGACAGGAAATTTTGATTTACAGACTGTAGATAGTTTTTGTACTTTAAATTAGTCTTGTTTTGAAAAGCCTCTGGGAGGCAGCCACTGAGTTTGCTTCTATTTGTAAATCAGGGTCTATTAACATCAGACCTTAAAAGTTTCTTTAAAGAAACATGAAAAAAGTAGAAAAGCAAATCATTAAGACCATACTATATTCTTATTTTTTAAAAAGATCACCTTGCTCACTTGCAGAAACTCAGAGTTATCCCTAGGTGAATATAGCAAAATCAAAACCTTTCTAAGGATAAACAGCCTGAAATCATAAAGACTAAGTGACTTACTGAATGTCACAAAACAAACACAATTATTTTTTGTACCTAAAATTCTTTAATTTATGCATGTACTTCAATCCGTACCAAAGTATTTTCATATATATATATATATATATATATATATATATATAAAATTATGAATAAATCTGGTTGTATGGACAACTCTATTAGCTCTTTAATAGGCAAAAATAATTGCAGACATTATTTTTGAATGAATATAAATTCTGGTGAAATATTTCAGTGTACAAATCATGGCCATTCACACTATAATTCAGAAAAATTAGTGCCAATTATTTGAAATATGGGTATTTTTGTAAGATCCATGTCTATAATTTTGTTATAACGTATGAATATCACTAGCTACAATGTTCAAAGGGGTAGGCAAAAGCAGTCTCATTTGTGTTACTATACACGTACATATATCAATAAAAAGTCCCTCTAAAGGTGATATCAAAACTAGTGAAGACTACAAAACTCTGTCAGAAATATACAAGTCATATTGGGTTACCTGCACTTTCAGGAAGAATATAAATTCATTTGAATGCTTATAAAACTAAGACACAATAAATGGTAAGAATATAAATTTGAGGCTAAATTGCTTTTACAGCACAAAAATGGTAATCTGGACATACTTGAGGCTATAACTCTTCTGTGTTATCAAGAAGTTTGAAGATAATTGAAAAATGGTCTTATTTGTTTTTCAGAAAATTAGTACTGCTTATTTTACTCTACAAGCAAAGTAGACATATAGTCTTAAAAATGTCATAAAACTTCAAAGAAGTTATTCAGTAATCACATTGGTAAGTACTGAAAGAAGAAAGAAGAAAAGAACAAAGAGGAGAAGAAAAACAAAAAGAGAGCCAAGAAGTTTAATGTTAAAAATGTACCTTTAAGTTATTTTCTTCACAATAATATTAACTTTACTTGGTCAACGAATCTCTGTAATTCTTCCATACTACAGAAAATTCCTTAAATTCTATCTTTCATAAACTCATTTGCAGTTTTAATTTTGTGGTTTCCAAATCTACAATAAATTAGAAGTAAATTACAAAACTATTAAGCTTCTATAGGAAGGTACACTGACAGTTGTTACATATGTTAGAATGATAGCAAGGAAAAGAGAGGAAGCAATGGTAAAATCATGTGTGTGTGTGCGTGTGTGTGTGTGCAAATAAAAACTATGTACTACCATTTAAGTAAGGCATAATCTGATTTTATAAGCCTGAGAGTACCAATGTATGATGAAATTGAACCATGATTTTTAGTGATGAAAAAGTCTTCAGAAAAAGTTAAAATGTTTATGATTTCTTTTAGAGAAAGTAGAGCTATTCATATATACATTTCATACACAAGAGACTTTAGTCATGCAAAACACTTAAATATTAATGCACTTAATGCATTAAATATAAATAAAAATGCACTTAAATATTAATGTATTCATTTTTCAACATATAATATATGATGTATATCATTTTCATTATAGACATTGTACTAAACTTTGGAATTCAGATAGAAATGAGACACAAGGACCTGTTCCCAAATATAAACTGAGTAGAATATGGGTAATAGCAGGCAGAAAGTTATAATTTTGCTCATTATTACTATTGTGATACAGAGAACAGAGAGATTAGTTTTCCATATAACACTTGTGGGTAAACTAGAAGAAGATATTTCTTGTTCAACTACAATTTAACATTATGGAATATACCTTGATAAGTGAAGTAGAGTCTGAATTTCAGCCTCCTCTACAAAGCATACATGTATATACAAAATCTACTCCAAAATATGTGGTTATGGATAAAGATATAATGACAACACTTAGTTCAGTCTTCAAATTATAGAAGAGGAAATAATTGATAATAAGGGCATGAAAGTTGAAGGGAGTGATAATATAGATAGGTAAAAGATCATTATGGTCAAAGTTACAGAATTTATGAATAGGAAACATTTAGTTCTTATTGGCTGGGCTTTACTTTGAGATGTTTTTGATCAGCTTAGAGAAGCAATTAAAATATATCCAACTAAAGAAGGTAATGAAGGACATTCTACTTGAATAAGAAATCTCTTTAATGCTTCATGATTGAAAAAAGTAATACAATAGTCCAGCTTTCCATAAGCCTTGAAATCTTTAGAGACAGTACTCTCCTGAAATATACTCAAATCAATGCAAAAAGGAATCTAATTTTCAGGTTTTGTGGCTTGACATATATGTCAGAGCCAAAGAAAAACTGCATTTGCATTCAGCTTTGATTTCTCTTTTTACTTTTAAATATTTAAGTTAACTTTGTTAAACAAACAAAAACAATCACACTAGAAATGTTAAAAAGAAATTGCAAAGAGAATTTAATCAATAGTATTTCAACAAAAGGAAGAGAGATCAGAATACTATCTGAATCAACTAAACTGAAAAAAAAGTGGAAGAAATTTTAAATGTTGGAGTGAGCAAGTAAAAATGTGTTAGAGTACATAGGATAGAAGCTGATACTTGAGATATGTAGAGAATGTGAATTTATTTCTGACTTTCCATGTGATCTCTGTATTAGATTTTTTGTATTTGCTAAGTGAAACACATGAAAGTTGGACTTGTAATATAGAAAACAGTTCTAGATTTTAATAATGACATGAGATTTTAAAAATTTTACATATATTTTAACAGAGCAAAGATAGAATTTGCAATTCCAAGTTGTATAAGGAAAATGTTCTAAGAAAGGTGAGTTCATAGATTAGCCAGAAAGGAATCTACCTTAACCAACATAAGCTGTATTAAAGCCATCTTGGTTATCCCATTTTGCCTTTACTTCTTAGTCTACCTCGGACCATACTGTTCATAAAAGTTACACATGGGATTCCTTACAAAATTTTTTGTGGTTATTTCTTCTTCAAAATGTGAAAAGGTAAAACAAATATCTTTATCCATTAAAACTAAACTTCATCTGATTTAGAACATCTAGTAAAATAGAAAGAAAACACATATATTAAATATAAAAACAATTCAAGCAAGGAGTTATTTCTCTCCAAATGACAATGACAACATGTAGAGGTAGTCTATTTTAGACAGGATGCTCTGGTTGTAAGATTTACAAACATCCCAAGGGTAAGAAGAATGTGTATATAAGGATAGAACAAACAAACAAACCAACAAACACATGCACAAACACATAGTAAGGGGAATGGAGGGAACAGATGATATAATAGGACAGTGAGCCAAATGTGGGGATTGTTCCAAAGCTTCCTTCAACTGTCAGTGCTTACTTAAAATCAAGGATGGGCCTGATCCATTCTTTTGCCTATAAACATCCACTCTGCCTACCACTACTAACAGAAAAGTCTCATTTCTCCTGTTTGCCAGTGTGTCTTCTTAATTATCTTGTTAAAAATTAGTTGACCATGTATGCTTGAGTTTACCTATGGGCTGTATCTATCTTGTTGCATTTTTCTACCTATTTGTTTCTACATCAATACCATACTTATTTTGATTGCAATAGCTTTGTGGAATAACTTGAAATTAGGAACTATAAAGCTTGAAACTTATTTTTGCTTTCTCAAGATCATTTGTACTGCTTGGGTCCTTTGTGTACAGGTATATCAAAGCATCATGTTGTACACCTGTAATGGACATGATTTTAAAAATGAAACCTGAAAGTCAAATGACTAGGTGGAAGTAAAGCAATTTGCTTGAAATTTGGTAAAGTCACAGTTGGAAACCATTTTTCTCAGATTAGTCAGGACAGATAAAGAGGACAGCTGATTATTTATGAGATAAATGATGGGAATGTGCAGATTCTGTTAACAGCCTTGTCATAGGCAAATGACTTGTTAATCTGAGAGTTGTTTGTACATCAAACAAATGAGGTAATTCTTTGCAACATACAGGGTCATGGAAAACAAAATAGTAGCAGTTAATCCATGCCAGTATCACCAGCTCAGATAAATTTTAACATTCACTTACTAAAGCCTCGTCGTCAAATTATAATAAAATCTGTCCTTTGACAATTGAATTCAAACCTGAAATTGATAATTTGAATCAATAACCTTTTTTAGCCTACTGCTATACAGAGTAAAATAAATAAACTAGTAAATGTAATTCCAACTTCTGATATCACAACTTTGAAGAAGTTGAAACATTGAGAGATATGCCTCTTTCCAAAAAACAATACCTCAACAAAACATTACACAATGTCTAAGACCTTGTTGTATCTTAGAACGTTTAGAGGTGAAATGGCATTGATCCAGTGAAGTCCTGAAGCTTTCACTTGATTTTTAAATTTCTTCTACTTGAATAGTAGTTACTAGTTCTGAGAGGGACAGAAAAATGGGAATCAGGATACGAAGCAGAGAATCAACAAATCCAAGAGCCAAAGTGTGAATTTTGATAGAATTTTATTTTATTCATGTTCCTCGCCACCCAGCACCCTACTAAAAGTTCTTTGCCATGATAAATGTCTTTATCTAAAATCATAACAATATTTTAGCTCATTATTTAGAAAAGAACAACTTATTTTTGCATTTATTGTTGTTAATATAGTATGTCTAATTCTGCAACCTTTGTATTACTTTCTATTTGTATGTTCTATGATTTGCTTGCTAGATTAGAAAGTATTTGATCTTTCACAAATTTTACAAAAGTTACCATAAAAGTATAAATTGAAATCTTACTGTTCAGTGTTTCAACAATCTTTGTACACTTAGATTCTCTATGAAAGTTGGATTTGACTAAAAAGATAACATTTGAAATGCAGGACAAAATCTCACTTACTATTGTTGATTTAGTAACAAATTTCCTTTTGATCCTGACTTTATGGGGGGTTTTTTTGTTTTTTTTTTTTTGGTGAGGGGCATACTGGGATTTGAGTTCAGGACCTTTGCTTGCCAGTTGATCCTCTCCCTTTAAGAATAAACTTTAAATATTCTTCAATATGGGATTAGAAGAAGACATGCCTTAAGTCCAAATCAAAATAAATATTTTTCAAATCTGGTATAAAAGATGAAATTTAATATATGTAGTTTCATCTTCAAGCAGCTTATAATTTAATATTAGCATCAGTTGTATAAATAGATATATGTATTACTAGATAAAATTAAATTATGCAATAAAAATGAGTGTGTGTATTATATACTCATAAAAAATTATAACTCTTTTAGAGCATATATACAAATTCATAATAAGTATGATTAAAACATTGGTTATTAAAATATATTACTGAGCAAAAAAGCAAGTTAAGGAATTGTTTGGAATTCAGAGTACAGTATTTGTATAGAATTAGTGGGTGTCAGTGTACTAACAAAATACAATGTCACAGTGTTTATTCCCTTGGTGATCAAATAACAGATAACTTATGTCTTCTTTCACATTGTATTTACAATTGTCAAAAATATGCATTATTACTTATATATAACTGAAAGAACTTTACAAAATAGTGGTCCCAAATTAGGAAAAATAATAAACCTTTCCATTCAGCACTGATCAAAAACAACCTCTGATTAAAATTAATACTATGAAGAAGATTAAGAAAATAGCATTCTTAACTATGCCATTTTTATGTAAAGATCAATTTGAGTTGAAAGTAATTGAAGGCAGCAGACCCAAGAAGTTAATAAAAAAAATTGCATGCGTTTCTCTTGACAAACATGTCAGGAACTTCCCTCTGAGCATGTCCATGTCACTTATCAGGAAGAAAACAATCTTACTGAATAGCCCTCAACTGTCTGCTTACCTCTCCACAAATGATTGTCATTTCTTTCATATTTTTCTCAGCTGATAATCTATCACCCTTTGCAGTTCTTTTCTGTGAAACCTTCATGCATATAAAAATATAAAATAAATTGTGCATACTCTTGCTCTTATCAGCTTTAAGGACTCAATTATAAAATTGAAATTTATTAAACACTATTTTAAAGAGTATGAGTGAAGAAGCAGACACATGGAAGGAAGTTCAGAAAACTTTAAAGCACTGAAATTTATGACTCAAGGATTTGGAGCTCCATATTTGGCATTTTGGTGCATTTGCCTAGATGACTTTTATCCGAATTCTTCACGTTAGATGATTTTTTCTTTCTCATAGACATAGTAGATTAATTAGTCAGTGTCTAGCTTTCATTGCTTCCTGAGGATGAAGAGTAGGGAATGAGATTTACAACCTTCTAATTGCTGATTGGTATTGCTGATTAATGTCTTCATCCATATCACCAAGAATTTTTTCCTTAGGCCACAAAAGGATCCTTACCATTTTCAATCTGAGGTGATTCTAACAGAGTTTGTAGTTCTAATGTCCTCTTATCAGGGAATTCTAAGAGTTTTAGAAATGAGATTCATAAATATACATACATGTTTTAAGTTTACACTTTCTAAAACTAGATTCTGCAAGGGCAGAAATGAAAACCAAAGTTTGAACCCTCACTGAGAAGAATAATGAGAAGAGTCTGACTAAAGTTTGGTCAAGGAACATCTTTATCAAGATCAGCTTCTAGGAGTGGACATTCTGGTTAGCTCCCTAGTGGCTTAAAGAGTAAGGGAACTTTGTGACAGTACTTATGGTTTTTTGCATTGATTAATAGCCATAACATGAAAGTGTATGCAGCTTACTAATTTATATATCTCAGTAAAATATAAAACCAAAATATTTCAACATATAAAATGTCACATCAGCTAGTGTCCCCAAAGTATCTCTCAGACAGATGGAGGACTACTTTGTGATTAAGTAAGCAGGTGATTAGTTGGTGATTTGTGAAAGCAGATATGGGGACAGTGGCTAGGAGAAAAGCACAGGCATCTTAAATTGTTTGAGCTGCTACAGCAAATTATGATAAGATTATCTTATAAATCACAAAGTTATGTTTCACAGTTTCGGAGACTGAGGTGTCCACGATTATGATTCTGACAGACTCCGTATCTGGTACAGCCCACTTCCTGGTACATAGATAGATATCTTTTCACTCCTCCCAGGGTTGGAGATAAAAATTCTCTTAAAATAACAATCATGGTAAAAGACTAGAAAATAAAATAAGTTTAGGTAGCACACAATTGTGTATATAGACTACATCTTTTTTTCATTTAACTGCCATTGGATCTTTAGGTCGTTTACATGTGTTTGCTATGGTTAATAATACTTCAGTGTGTCTTTTTGATATCTAGATTTTAATTCTTTTAGATCAGTATCCAAGGAATGAGGTTGCTTGACCAGATGATAGTTCAACTGATTAAATTTTGTTGAAGATATTTTCAGTGGTTTAGAAAATAGTGCATAAACTGGGAAGGAAAGAAGCAGAAACAATAGTTAAACATCTCAGAATTCTATTTTGTAAGAGGAGAAAGGCACAAGAAAAGACATATTTTCTAACTTAGATATTTTTGGATTTTTGTTTGATACCTGTGATTTTAATATTAAAATAAAGGTATGAATATACAGGGTGTATCATAAAAATGAAATGGTTGTAACTAACACAGATTCCATATCTTTAGGCTTAAAAACTGAACTCCAGCTGATTAGTATGTATTCACTAAGTGAATTTATTTTAAAATGATGAGGTTAAAAAATTTGCCTCCATTACCAGCAAAGTATAATTCAACAGAACATTTTTAGAAAAACTACCATTAGGATTTCATAATACATTGATGAAACAACACACGTTATCTAAACTCATGACTTTTTAAGTAACATACCAATACTTTAAAAATATAATCATTTATTGATATGGTGCCCATTTTAGTGAAAATTACTAGCTTGTTACATAATATCATTCCAGACAAGAACAGTAACCCTTCAATTGTAGCATAAATAGGAGTTTTTTCTCCTGTAAATTTGTGCTCCTAGATCCTTTTATTATCAAATCTTGCATATTATTTTGTACACTTTTTTCTATAATTCCAATGTAACACGCAAATGGTTTAGTTATTTATAATCAGTTTATACATGTCTATCTAATATATGATATAGCATAGAATTAAACGTTATTCAGTAGTGATATTTTCAGCTGGACAAAATTTTCTTGAATAATGCTTCTTAGAAGAAAATCACTCACAAATCAAATAATATCAAGTTGCTCTTTAAAGAATCTTCTCGTTGCAATAATGCTTTCTCTGAGTCATAATTTTCAATAACTTGGTGATCTATAAAAAAGGATGTCATTAATTAAAAAGTAAAACTTTTTCCCTTTGAATATTGTGAAACAAGTGAATATATAGTAGTTTACAACTTAAAAATGGTTTACTTAACATGAAGTTAATGCCACATTATGTTCATCATTCTTTCATGCACCTACATTAAATATGGACATTAATGTTTATAGATTGAGCTTATTGAAAATCTTTTTTATTTCAATGAAATTAAAAGAAAAAACAATAAAAACAAAATAGCAATAAAAATAGAATTTCAAAACAATATGATAAAAAAGTAACAATTGTCTCTATATTGCATATTGTTAAAAATCTTTTATCTAAAACCCAAAGGATCTTAAATTATTTAAACTATCTTCACCTGTGATAGAAATCACTATCAATCAAAAAGAATAATGAAAGTATGCACTTTCAGTTAGTCAAAAGTCTATGACTAATCCTCAAATTGTGATTCTCTGTCTCATTTTCTGTACACTGTATTTCTCATGTACATTAATATGTATTTTGAGAATAAATCTCTTGGTGTGTAAGGAGCTATTATTAAACTAATTTACAAGTAAGAAGCTTGAAATAGGATAATTCTGTAATTTTTATCAGGTCACACAGTGGCACTGATGAAGTTGCCTGCCTCAATCTTTTGAAATATTCTTTTATTCTTAAAAACTAATATATTCATTTTTTATGAGAATTATTGTATGCTTTCTGTTCAATTTTATTTCTATATCAGTTTGAATTTTTTCCAGCCTTATATTATCAGTGAAGAAAAACTTATCATCTGTTCTTCTAGATTATTCACTTAGGGAATTGAAAATGAAATTGCAAAAGACATTAACAGCAAAGTTGTCACTTTTAAAAAATATTTACATGCTTGGAAATTAGTAGAAAATAAACACATGATAGCAATTCAACTCTGAAGCTTTTATAAATTTATAACAAAGGAAAAAGATTTGGGGTTTCAAGGTATGCTTAATTATGGAAAAAAAATGACCACAACGCATTTGAGGGATCAATGGAAAATAAGGCCTTCATAGTTTATTTGCACAAACTCATTAGTGTTGTCTTTCCATCTTTGATGATGAACTCTTCTTTTCCTTTGGTACTGAGAGAGCACTTTGGCTACAAGGAAATTTATCTTGTGCATTTAGGCAAATAAAGGAAAAACAGGTAATTTCCCCACATATATTGATTCTCAAACTCCTTCAGGTAAAAATAATGCTTTTATTAATGTGGTATGTTTTGGTAGCCATTTATGGACTCTTAATATAATACAGAATGAATATAACACTGTTTTAATTGCACTATAATATAGTTCCTGCATGGATTTTATGCTATTTTGCAGTTGTCAGATACCCAAGTCTTTCCAAAAATTTGTTTTCAATCTTAACTTCAACCTGAAAGATTACTCAAGTATTCAAGATGACTGTCAGAAAATCAACCTTCACACCAACTTTACAAGCATCAGCAAGAGGAGAGGGAAAATGTCGGAAGACTCATTCCTGCTAGCTGTAATACTTAAAAAAATTTTTTGGGGGGTGATACAACTTAGCTCAGCATATTTCTCTGGCTAGGCGAGAGTTCTCCCACTGAGCTCAATATCCACCCCCTTGTATTCTTTGTACAGAGCATACCTTGAAGTATTCAGCAATTTCAGTCCATATTCCAGAAAAGCTAACAAGCTGCCCCACAAGTAGATGCAAGAGGCACTAGGAAAATGGTGTTTTAATCGGATGGATCACTATTTTGAGGAAAAATGAGGACCAATTTCTAAAAATGAAGAGAAGAAACCTAAGCAGACTGTACTGGGTTGTTTCTATTTGCCTTTGTAGGTTTAGCCAGTTAGAGTGTAGCAGAAAGTGCCCCCTTCAGTCTGTTAGTTGCCCTGGTAATAGTTCCTGTTACTTCTGAAGGTTAGCTTTCTTTTTCTAAATAATGCTATAGAGGAGGAATGCTGCTCTATTACATGTGTTCATATGTATTTAACATATCTATGTTAATTCTTTATAACCACTACTTTATAAAATTAATAAGTGTGGAATTGATGGCAATAGAATAAATGAATGAAATGTCAAGAGTTTGATTTGTAGACCAAGTGAGCATGATATCTTTACCATACAGCTAAAACTAAAGATTACCAAGTACTGGTGCTACCTCAGCTTGTATTGTTCAGTGTACTAAGACTTTTTCTGTGGAGTTTCTAGTGCATGGTGAAACAAAGTCACTGGAGCCTTGAGTTTCAGGCATATGCTTTGCATTAGCTACCCATTTCCAAGGTGCTACAGCTTGTATTAAAATGTTAAAATTGGTAAAAATGTGACAATTCTAGGCTTTATCGACATAAGCACAGTGCAAGAAGAACATCTGACCTCAGTGGAGGAAGTTTAAATTTACACATCAGTGTCTGCATCATAGTACTTGCTAATCTGTCCTTTAGTCATTTGCTGTTTAGATTTCTGAAAGAAACTCCTACTACTTTTGACAAGAGTGATAAACATGTTAACATCATCTTAAATTTTTAGTCAACATTTTGTAATGATGAAGTAGCACAATTATTGCAGGACTCCTTGCTGCCTTTGGATCTGAGTCAATGAAACGCGTTGTCATGAATGAAAACAAATTGAGAAAGATAAAGATGTAGAGTAAAGTCACTATGTAAATAATGTCCTGCACCATTTAGTGAAGGCATTTATTCTGAAGTGCTGTTAGATGCTTTTGTTTTTGTGTAGATATCATAGAATGCATTCACATGTCTAGGTGGTATAAGTTAACAACTTGATGTGGACTTCTGATGCAATCAAGAGACGCAATAAAGAGAAGATGCAAGCTATTGTAGATTTAGTGTGTCATGCTCTTTCACAGTAGACCTTTTTCTTAATAGTGGAAAGAGTCCTCTCTAAAATAATAATGAAAAGTATTGTATAATAAATACATAAACCACAAACAGTGATTTACTACCAATATCAATGTTACATCCTGAAAAATAAGTTGCTTTATGTCAGCAACAAAATAAAAACACAATCAATGCATAATACTGTGATGTTACCACACCATTAAACAATAGGAATTTTCAGTTCCATTGTAATTTTATGAGACACTGTGGTAACTGGAGTTTGCTACTTATGGGGAAAGTCATTATATAGCACATGACAAGAGCCAAGGAGGGTCACAAATTACATACTAAAAAAATAAATAGTCAGCTATGCTAAAGAAACACTTTTCATCTGTAAGCCTCACCATTTACTGTATTTAGGGGACCATTTTAGTCCTTGAAACCTGCCAAGAAAATCTACCCCCTTGAATTCCCCAAAATACTGCACTGGCAATGTGGTGAAAGGATTATTGTCTATCTCAAGGAAGTTATAAAAGGAATATGCACCAATTCACACTATTGATTTATTAAAATGATTATAGTATATATAACAGCTTACTATAATCTGGCTGCATAGGATAAACAGATATTGGGTAGTTCTGTATAATCAATGTAGCAAAAGAATGAAACATAAGTTTTTAATCTTTAGTGAACTGGTTTAATTGAAATTTAGAATAAGGATGATCTAGAGGAATAAATGTGTTGTAATATTTCAATTTTAATGGCTCATTTTGTGGGTTAAGGATATGGTTTTCCAAATGATGATATTTCCTGTAATTAGAGAATCAGCTAGTATGAAAGTCACTGGTCTTTAGTAATATAGATAGATAAAATGTAATTTAAAAACAAATCAGTAGAGCTCTTTTACAGTGGAAGGAATATGCCAGCCCTGCTACATTTTATTCAGGACTCATTTATCATGAAAGATTTTTAGGTGCTCAGCAAAATATAATTATAAGAAGCCACATCTGTATCTTGCAATAAAGTAAACATTTAATAAACATGATATGTTCCCCTGAACTCAACAGTTTATTTAAATTAAGCTGCTTGGATTGCAGAAAATTATTATACACACACACACATACACACACACACACACACATATATGTATATATATATTAATAATTACACTAATTCATGTAAGGAAGTTATTATCAAAAAGAAATTGAACTGACCATGTTGGGGTAAACAATATCCACTAGCTTAAAAGGTACTGCTTTATGGATAGACAATATGTGACTAGTCTGTAGATTTGAACCTTGACAACTAGTTGAAATCATCTCAGTTCTTGCATATTTCACTGCAATTAAGGAGGAACACATTCTCTGCTTTACCTTTAATTATCCTGTGTTGATATATCTGATATCCATGCATTTTTAAAAAATTTATAGTTCTTATATTCAGAGAGCTCTAAAGTGAATATTATCTATTGAGTAAAAATAATTGAAGTAGTGCTGACATCATTTTAAGAAGAGTAAATAATTTTTACTACAGTTTCTTTGAGCAACATCGACCTTAAAATCATTGCTGACACAACTGGACAGTGTATATATAGAACACATTTAACTAAAACTATACTAAAATTGACATACTACTGATGAGCATTTGAGAAATAAGAGCATTCATCAAACATGCAGTTGATTTGTTCACTGTTTAATATTCCTAAGTAAATACTAGGGGGATGTTTTATTAAAGATTAAAAAACCAAATGCAAAGATACTCCTAGTGCATCACAGAAAGCAGACAATACTATTCTGAAACAATTATAAGAGTGTGCAAATAATATAATTAGTGGCTAAGTGCAAATAAAACTTGGATAAAAAATATAAAAATGGTAAAATCAGTGGCAAGAGAAAAAATCTAAGTTACTCTTTAAAAGATTAACATAAAACATAATTTTAGGTAAGTGAAAAATTGAAGTGTATGATGAACTCTGTCATTAAAATGCTTGCATTCATGGTTGATTCTCCCTTCACTTAGATACGACTCCTGTTGTATAGAACCTATGCACACTACAAAAGAATCATGCAATTTTAAAGAAACAGTTACTTATTAAGAGTTCTGGGATTCATCTATAAGGAAAACTTTGATCAAAATTCTTTAGAAAATAGAACTTATAATATTTAAGAAATCATTGCCAAATGCTCCATCGACCAAATTAATATCCTTTAATGTTATTTTTAGAAAAAAAAGTATTGCAGCAATAGTAACATAAAGTTAATTGCACTATTTAAACCTCACAGTTTTTTAGATTATTATTGTGATTTTTATAGATATTAATGATGGTTTATTTATTTTCTTATCTGAATTCCTTTCATTTATTTTCTTGTCCTTGTGTTATGGTAAATCTGTCTTACTTGCAACAAAATGATAAATACTAGTGGTGAGTGGAGTTATCAATGCTGCCTTCTTAGCATTAGACAGAATGTTATCTCTCACCTTTAATTCAGATGATAGCGGTTTAATTTTTTAGATATCATTCCTTATAGCAGTAGGAAAATTGTTATTTATTTTATTAGGGAGTGCTTTGGCATTTGTCAAATTACAATAATCATGTAATTTTTAAAATAAAATTGTCCTATAATCAGAATGAAAATTCTAGGACTTAAGATTCTTGGTGTTATGGTTTATGTTCAGATGCCTCACCCCTCCCCCAAGCCTCATACAATCATGGATCCAGCCAACTCTAGCGCTCATGATTGCTTCTTTGTCTAACACTCTGACTGGTGGTGTGAGTGCTACACCCGTCCAGGGATGGAGCCACTATACAGTGTACAGGTGTGGGAAAAAATTATGTCTCTCTTTTTCTTTTGCTGTTTGCACTTGCTGTTTGCAGTGTTCATAAATCGTGGCCCTGCCATGCTATCCTGCTGCTTGGAGACAACTGAGTATGGGCTGAAATCTCCAAAATTAGAATAAATAAACTTTCACTTCCCTAATTTTGGGCTTTAGGTATTTTGTATCAACAACATAAGAGAAAAGTAAGCACAACACTTGATTTGAATTACGTTGGATTCAACACAGTCATGTGGAAGAGAACCATTGGAAGGATAATGAAAATGAAGGTAATAATGAGAAGGTATTAGGTTATAATGATAAAATAATCTAACGATAATGATATAATTATAATGATGGGTTATAATGATAAAACAATCTAAAATTGACTGATAGAAAACCAGTAATTTTTTTCTTTTAATTTTATTGGTATATTTTAGATATATATAGTGATGATACTCATCATAAGGAATTTGTACCTGTACACAGTATATATTACTTGAAAAACACAATTTTATTATGCCTGAAAATTAAATGGTTTAAGAAGTTAGACTTTAATGAACAATCTTTGAATTATAATGTCTGGTGTCTCAACTGTATGATTCAAACAAGAGCAAGTCTTGTTCATCATTATTTTCTTGCCAGTATCCATTGTATTTTTGTAATCTTTTTTAGGGTTTTTCCATATGGGTTCTCCAGTGTGGAATTCTCAACTTAGACTTTTTCAAGGGTTCTTTTATTGAGCTTTAAGATTAAGTGTTTCCAGAAAGAAAGCAGAGGCTGCATGATAATTAATGGTTTCATTAAGGAAGTCACATAGTGCAGTGTCATCTCAGCAATACACAAGTCCACCAAAATATAAAAAAGAATTGACCTAAGCTATATCACTCAAAGAATAACACTAAAGCATATACAGTCATGTTTTAACACTACTTAAGATAGCTAATAAGAACTACTAACATTTAATACAATGTTCACTATTTGTCAGACCTTGTCTTAGGCATTTTTCATGTATAATTTATCTTACTCTGAACACTTGATGAGGGTGATGCTATTATGCCCCCAACTTGATGTATTAACAGTTTATGCAATTTGCCTACAATCACACATTCGGTGACAGTTTTGAAAATTAACCTAGTCTCACAATCTGGTCTCAGAGCTTCTGTTTTGAGTCACTATATAATGCAACCTTAAGGAAATGTGACCAGTAAAGATTATTCAATAAAAAGAACAAATAATAGGAAAATATAATTTTACATATTTATCTATGTCAGTAGAACAAATAGTCTTGTTATGTTCCAAATGTCTTTTAATCAAAAGGATCTTAAAAGCCCTTGCCATTGGTTTATGATAATTACTGTTGATTAATCACTGAGCAGAAACTACAGTTTCATGATCCAGTACATGTAAGTAATAGACAATGCCATTTATAAATGATGTATAGCACTAATGAAAGCTAAATGAATTATTTGGATACCTGAAACTTGTGCATGAATTGAAAATTGCATTTAAGTATAAGATCTGGAGCAGGGGCACTGAACAAGATAGAGAGCAAAGTAAAAACAATGTGACTAGAAATGAGAGGAAACCTGGAAAGATGAAGAAAACAGAACAAAGATACTGTACAGGGATTGGATAAGCCTTTCTGATTTTGAAATCTTAAAGATATTTAATAAGCTGTGTTTTGTAGAATGGTTATTTAACCTTAAAAACTCAGTTTCTTTATTTGTGAAAGTAGTTTGTACTTAACAACAGGTTATTTTTAATCATTAATACAGAGTATATGTAAAAATATCAGCTCATAAACATATTAATTGCTGTGACATCAAGTAAACTGTAGTGAAATGGCTCAAAAGTTTACAGCCAGATTGTCTGTAGAAACAAAAACATTATGATATTAATCAACATATAATATCAGATGAAAGCAATGGGACAAGATAATGTAATTCAAACTTAGTAGTTCACTTGTCCAATCATACTCAGAAAATAAAAATGGTCTGCGTAATTCTGAACATTAAATTATAAATTCCTGTGAGATGAAGTTTGGCTATCAAATTTATGCATATAGATAAAATAAGATAAAATAAGAACATTGGTAGCTCTCACATTTATTTAGATATAATAATAACAGTCAATATTTTGGTATTGGATGCCAGGTAAATTTTTAAGGATTTCGCATTCATTAACTTTATATAAATACTTTCCTCCCTCAAACCACTGAGGTAAGTGTGTATATAACCTGTGAAATTGAGTTACAAGAAAAGTGATTGCTTGACGTCAACTACTGGTTATGATATGCAATGTATGAAACCAGGAACTTTTACCTTGGGTCCATTTTATTGGTGACTGTCATGGTTTATGTCTGTGGCCCCCAAGCCTTACGCAATTATGCCTTTGTGATTGGGTTGTTGTCTAGTGCTTGGATTGGTGATATGAATGCTACACTCACCTAGGGGTGGAGCCAGAATATGATCTGTCAGAGGGAAGAAGGTATGTCTCTCTTGTCAGTTTCCACTTGCTGTTTGCAGCTGCCATGAAATTTGGCCCCATCATGTCACACTGCCTTGGAGCCAACTGAGTATGGGCTGAAACTTCCAAAAACTGTAAGAAATAAACCTCTCCTTGCCTAACTTTGGACATCAGGTAGTTTGTTTTAGCAATGAGTAAAAAGTAACTAAGACAGAATTTGGTACCAGGAGTGGGGCTGTTGCTGTGACTGTACCTGACCATGTGGTTCAAGAGCCTTTGGAAATGGCTTGTAGGCAGAGTTTGGAAAAGTTTAAAGATGTCACTTGAATGCATAGATCTGGAACAGCTTAGGCTGTTCTGTAGAGAAGATTCTGGTCAGAGCTCAGGAGACCAAAAGGTGGATAAAAACTGCCAGTAAAGACCAAGTTCAGGAGGCTTCTGCTGCAATGAAGAACTACATTGGTTGTTGGACTCCAGCTGATGCATGTTACAGCTTGACAGAAAGTTTGTCTGCATTTTGCTCATGTTCAAAGACTGCCTGGGACTAAGATTAAGGGCAGTGGACTGATTAATCTGGGAGAGGAAATTTCAAGGCAACTGAATGTTAAGGTTGTGGCATGGCTATTGGTGGGGGCTTTTAGCCAGATTTATGTTGCAAATCAAGAGCAAAGAGCCCAACAGGATAATTTAAAATGCTGTTAGTTTGGCCAGAAATAAAATTCTAGTAAAGCTGTGGATTGGAAAAACAGAGCTGAGGCTTCAATTGCTGAGAAGGAACAGAGAAGTAAAAAAGATCTCCAGGGGGCATCTCAGGAAGCAGCAGCTCTCCATCCTTTGCAGCCTCAAAACTGCAAAAGTGTAAGACTTTGCTCAGAGAACAAAGCTATAGAGTACCACGTTCCAGAATGGTGACAGAGGCCACATGAGGTTCCAAAATGGTGGCAGCCATATGAGGTTCCAAAATGGCGGCAGCCACACCAGGTTCTACAATGATGGCAACATAGAGAAATTTTCCTCACAATCAGGCTCACAAAGCCTGGTGATCCAGGCACTTGGACCCTATAGCCAAGAGAGAGAAAAGCCTAACTACTGCTCCAGCTGGCAGCAAATCTTGGTGGCATTCACATAGTACTGATTTTTGGATTCAAGGAAAATAGACAAATTCTGAGGTAAGATGGCTTCCACTCTGATTGCAAAAGACCTGGCAGGCCAAACAGTGTGCCCCTGAGAGGGCAATATGTAAACTTATAAGGGTAAAGCCAAAGGTGCAGTGGAGACCCCAGAAGTATGAAAAAGCCAGAAACGTGGATCATCCAAGGAAAGCTACAAAATGGAGCACAGGGGGCTAATGAGAGAAGCTTCAGGAGTTAAAATCCCTGGAAGCACCATGGGGGTGGCATCACCCAAGCCTTTTGGATCTTGCAGCAATCTTGCAGATTGCTTCAAATGTTGAGCATGGAACTCTAGGACTTAATGTTTACTCTGCTGGATGTGGGACTTGCTTTGTTTCATATGCTTTGTATTTCCCTGATTGTAACTTTTGGAATGGTAGTATTTATCTTGTGCCTCTGCATTTTGGAAATGTTTAACCTTATTTCATTTGTACAGGAGTTTACAGTTAAGAGTTTGCCATAGATATGAAGGAGAATTGGGACTTGGACTTTTCAGCAATGCTGAAACTATTGGGACTTTGGCAACTCTTGGAGATGGATTAAGTGTCTTTTGTATAAATGACGTACATAAGTCTTTTGGGGCCAGGGGTGAAATGTCATGGGTTATGTCAGTGGCCACCAAGAATCATGCAATAATGCATTTGTGATTGGTTCATTGTCTAGCACTTGGATTGGTGGTGTGAGTGCTACACCCACCTAGGGGTTGAGCCAGGATATGATGGAAGGGGGAAGAAGGTGTGTCTCTCTCTCCTACTGGTTTCTGCTTGCTGTTTGCAGCTGCCCTGAATTTTGGCCCCACCATGCCACTTTGCCTTGAAGCCAACTGAGTATGGACTGAAACCTCTAAGAACTATAAGAAATGTCTTTCCTTCCCTAACTTTGGGAATAAGGTATTTTTTTCTCAGTGATGAGTAAAATGTAACTAAGACAGTGACATAACCATTTTTTGAGAAAAATTTGGTTATGAATACCCCTAAACTTGGTTTATACCAACTTTATTTTGATGTAATTAGTTACTTTTTTTTTGAAATTTGTACCATAATAGTAAGTCTGGTAAAATATTACTTTAAAATTGTAAATTTAAATCCAGATGTTTCTTAAAATTAATCTTGGTAGTAAATGTGTGATCTGAAAGATATTAACCTATATATAGCTTCTTTTCAGGAATACATAGGATCTCACATAAGTAAAATAGTGTATCTGATATCTGATCAACTCCCATTATTTCTATCATCTATCTATCTATCTATCTACCTACCTATCTAAAGTGTAGTATACATTGTATAGCTTTTTATGAAGGTTGAGTTCAGGAGGTACATACAAAAGTACACAGCATCTGACATCCAATAAGTATTCAAAAAATAATCTTTTTTCTTTTAGCAGAACACTCTTCTTAGTAAAAGCAATTTGATGGATTCAGAATTGGTAGAAAAACTGGCATGCCTTGAAGTAAATTTTCTTAAATCTCTGAAACTGTTATATATATAACATATATATGATATATATGATATATGATATATATGATATATCATATATCATATATATAATTCAGACATAATTTTTGTGTATAGTAGAATACAATAAATGAGCAACTGCTTTCTTTACCACTACAAAAAAAATACTAAACTCCTGTATGAATAAAATCTCTTGTTCTTCTATCATTAATTACTCTTAAAATAATGCATTATTCTTTTTAGCATGCATTAATTAAATTAAAATATAATCTTCATAATGATCATTAAGATCATATCATGTGATTCTACTTTCTTGATAAAATTCTTGTAAGGAAATATTTAAATGATAAATTTAAGATGTTTGTATATGCTGTTATTTCTTTAATGAAAATGACTTTTTCCATATTTTTTGAGTTCAAGATATATCTCTTTATGACTGAATAATTTTATCAGCTGAAGTAATTGAATAGTATTTATTAACCTTCAAACTTGCAGTGTATTTTGATCTAGCATTGTTATCTTACAAATCTATATAGTTGTGTAAACTGTTTTTTGTATAAAAAGACTATATTTTGTGTAATTTATCCACCAGAATTCTGTTAATTAAATAAGCATTAAAATTATGTTTTAAGAAAGTAGTAACATAATTTGAAAGTACTATGTGAATACTGTATGTGCTTTATTAACTTAGTTTTCAACTTACCTACTGCACTTAGTTCTCCTTAAAATCATCTTTATGAATAGATGCTTAAGAAATGTTGAATGTTTTATACGAGTAAAGTTATTTTTAGGTAGGTCTGTTGGACTAATATGTATATTATATTCACTCATATTCATTTTGTGTGATAAATACCAATTTTAAAAGCAAATTGATTAATTATAATGTACATATTAAAACATTTTCAACTATCCATACTATATTTAGATTTGGAGGATGTAATTGGCAGACCAAGAATCTAATAAAATTCTGAAAATATAAAAAAATTTCCAAGTGGCATTTAACAGTGATAGATTCTTAGGGCAAAGTGCAGAACATGCTGAGATTCATTCCAAATGGAGAAAGTTTAGGCTTCAATAACAGAATGATGGGCAAATGAGAGGAAGTACAAAATCTTTGGCTAACCTTGATTAGAGATTGTCTATCAGACTTTTGAGCAATCAGACACCTGCCCTCCTCCCCTAAGGACCCAATCCATTTCATGTGGTGCCAAGCCATTCTCCTTGTTAATGACTTTCTTAGTAGGTTGTAATGTGTACTCAGAGCAGGGAAACCTGCTCCTAACTGGATATTTACATGAAACGATTAAAAAAGAGTTTAAATAATGAAACTTTGCTTACTTCTTATTTTCCTAGGGGATTTTCCTAAATGAGGAATGTTACCACAATTTTTTTGCTTCAAAATGCTTTGTGATATTTGTTTTCTTACTCATGAGGCTAGATAGGATATTGATTGTGTGATTTGCGACTGTCATATGATATACTCCCATATTAAACTAGTTAAATGCCTGATGTAACAAAATATTTTCTAAAACTCTTAGTTTATAACTTGTAATTAGTCATTCCATAATGATCATTTGTTTAGTAACTATATAGTGAATATTGCATTTTACTATCTTTACTGAATATTTACACATATTATGTTAGATTATATGTGTCATGTTTCATATAATAAAATACAATAAATTTCAAGAAAGACTTTTAGAATTTTGTATAATGAGTAATTTTGTTTTATTAACATTTAAATATTTAAATAAAAACCAAAATATATCAAAAAGTCCATAAAAATGCAATCTACAGTCAATAAGGTGAATTAATATAACTAACACCATCTTGTCACAAGTAACAGAGAATAAAAATGAAATATTTTTCTTAAGTCTAGATATGAAACATATATGGTATGGCTTGAAAATTAGAAACAAAATTCAATACCTCATAATTCCTCATTACAACCACATATATAAACAGAAACAGCTAAACAGAGTGCAAATAAAGAATGCATGAAAAAATAAAGATAACAAAATGCTCAATTCATCTGCTCCTCATCTGAATCTCATTCCTACCATTCTTTATAGGCAGAATATCAATATTTTCAATAATCAATTTATCAAAATATTTAGGCTATAAAGAATTCTTACTTTTAGAAACTCGATTTTCCCAAGTTTCAAGCTCACATAAACATCAGTAGCATGACAGCATAAGGGAAACTCCCTCAGTTAGTAGAAATGACTTTATTTGAAGGAATGTCTCCTGTGAAATGTGCCTGTCATGTTACTTTCATTGCAAACAAGAGTATCAGAACAGCTCCCTTAGGTCTGAAGATAGTTTTCATATAGTAGATGTCTTTTAGAGTCACAGAATTGGTTTGATATGTTTTCTAATAATTCTCCATTTTTCTTTGGAATACATCTGTCCCTATCCTCATGAATTTCAAACATTCTACCCATGTATTGTGCAGTATAAATATGATGTGGTTTATATGTACACAAGTTATATGTACAAGTTATAAGTACAACTTCTAAATGTTGTACTAGACAAATTAATATAAAATAAATACATAAAATTAATGTAGAAAATGTATTTATTTTAAAGATGTAGCCAAAATACAATTATTTTATTACATAATAAATATAAAATCATTAATGATAATCTACATTGTATTTTTCATAATAAGTCTATGAAATCCAGTGTGAATTTTAAGCTTATGGTACAACATAATCCAGAGCAGGTAGTTTAAAATTCTCAACATCGACCGTGTCTAGTCCCTTCTATGTTATTTTGTGTGGCTGTAACCTCTTAGTAGCCAACTATGTCAATCAGATGCAGAGTATCACAAATATGAAATTGTGAATCTGATTGCAAAGATAGTAATAAATTCATCTTATTTTCTTCAAAGCATCTCATAAAAAATTCTTTTTTGTGTGGACTTTGTGGGTTGATAATACTTATTATTGTGAAATACTTGCATATGATTGGATTAATAAAAAATAAACAGATAAATAAATAGACATCTATCGATGAACAGAGTAAAGTATAGTCTGAAGTATTTTGTGACATTTGACAAGTTGATGTCTCCTCAGGCTGCCTTGGGAGGCAGAAGACTGCAAAGAAGTTGAAACGTCGACTTTTCCATCTTAGGCAGAGATGGACCTTACCGGAAACAATAAAACTCCAGAGGAAAACAATGAGATAAATGTTAAATATTCAACCTAATTATCATCATTGCTACTCGCCTGTCTTGCTAACTAACTCAAATATCTATGCTCAACAAAATTCTATGACTTTGTTGTTCCTCAACAAAAATCTATGACTTTGTTGTTCCTCAATAAATCTGGGGGTTTGAGTTGGGGCTTCACTCCATTTGGGTGAACACATGTGGCCCCCTCACAAGGATATTCTCTGTCTCTTGCTTCTTTATTCCTCTATTAAAGTTTGCTGGCCTAAACCCAACAATATATAATATACATTTATAAATCATGTGTAGTTTAGCCAAATTCATAAAACACCCAATAATCTGAAATATGTGTATTTCAATTACAATGACGATGATGTCAGTAAAAATGATTATACTTTTGCAAACAATGAGCTAAAATGCTCTGTATTGAGAGGAATGTCATACTTATAGAAGTCTATCTTAATACTCCTCTGTCACATACAGAAGTCATACAAGTGTTTTCTGCTGTCTTAGGCAAATCATAAGGCAGATCAACTAAATCAAGATATTAAACCAGTTTGTTGAAACATTTTCACTCTTAGTACATCTATAGTAAATTGTTTTGTCCAAAAGTGACAACATATAGTAGAATGGCACTGCATACCATTACCACTTTAGTATTCAGGATTTTACCATCAATAATAACATCTCACGTTTTGGTATTTATTACTGCACATAATGTTTTTCACACCTGAAGGATTAAAATCATGTCATTTACAGTGCCATACCTGTGGAATATTGAACAACCATTCACCTCTCCTCTAATTTTTCTTTGAGGCATCTTGTTATATATAGTAGTTTTATCTTCATTTACATGGAAAAATGAGTCATGGACAAGAAGATGAGAAACTCTCTCAGGAGACTGATGGTCATTTGCAATTCAGCTGTAGAGCTACAGATTTAAACATATCCTAGATAAAAGATGTAACTAAAAACAATGCAATAATTATCATCACAACCTTTTTTCCTTAGTATTTCTGCAGAAGTTACAAGCATATTTTGAAAAGATGTGTAGAGATCCCAGAAGTAATATAATTTTATAAGCATACCTCTAAGAGGCTAATTCTTGAAAATTTTTCATCATATTCAACTTAGAGATAAGAATTTATGCTTTCATTCTTGTGAACATTCTTGTACTTCAAAATAGTTTTATTAATATCAATCCATATAGATATAATATCTGTATGATCAGCCATAAGTTAAAGCTTTTGAGATTTTATTTCTCATCCTTATAATACTAATAATATCAAAGCACATCATACTGACTTCAAATTAAGAGAGAACATTATTATTGATAGATATTAGGACTAGAACTTATTAAATTACAGTTCTGTTCAATGTGATACTGTCATAGCTATTACTTTCATTGCTGAGACAAAATACCTTACACTTAAAAGTGATAGGAGGAGTTTATTTCAGTTCACAGATTGTGGAGGTTTTATTCCATAGTGGACAGATTTCAACATAGGATGGTATGGCAGAGGGCCATGGCCAAGGATAAACAGTTCATGGTAAAGCAGGCAAGATGCAGTGAAACAGCAAGCAGTCAATGCAGTGAGCAATCTGCCTTTCCCTTTTTTGCCATCCATGCTACAAGGATTTTGGGTGGTGCCATCCACATACATAGTGGGACTTCCTGTTATCTACACCCAGAACCATGATGAACCAGTTAGTGGATTAATTTTGTACCACATACTCCACTGTTAGTTACCATATCGCACCCAGGATTGACCTTCACACACATTCACAAATGTGATGGCAAATATTTTAGAGATCCAGTACCAAACTGCAACTCAAAACTCACTTGTTTTAGTTTTGAAAAAACTACTTATATATTAACATCTTTTTTCTTAAAAGAAAAATACAATGGCACCCATGCCACAGAGTTGCCACCACTGCCTTAGATCCTACCACCTTCAAAAAGCCTCACCTATGAGCACATGAGGCTGTGGGGGGGGGCATCTAGATACAAGCCATAACAACCACTGAATGTAGATTTGTGGTCCTTCTACTACCTGCCAGGTGATGTGCTTTGAATTTATTTTAATACAATAAATGATAAAATACTGTTTATACCTTTAGAAAGTTAAGAGAAAAATAACATGAAAATAACTATAATGCATTTCAAAAAAAGGCTACCATTTTGAGCCCTTAGTCATTGAAAGACACTTTCCTTGCTGTTTATATTATCTTATTTAATCTTAAATAACCTTTCTCTATATATAGATACCTTGTTTATAGTGCAAGATGAAACTGAAATATGAAACTGGTTTCCAAAAGTCAGTGTTAAGCAAACTTGGTTAATCTTCAAGTCTGTATTTATACTAACCATATTAAAAATGATCTGTATGTTTGAGACTCCCTAAATATGAAAAGCATTCTACAGATGACATTTTAAATTCCCTCTGAATACCAGTAAATAGGTAAATAACCTTATACCCTTTAAGGAATGTTGTTTTGGTGTGAAAATTGTATTGAATCTTTACTGATAATTAGATTCTTGCTGTAAGAAAAGGTAGGCATTCCAAGGAGTTCTGTTTGGAGACATAGAAGCTTGCTTTGGAATGGGAGTGATTCTATAATGACTAAAGTATACGTGGTACAAGAATACATCTATGGAGGCAGAAAGAAAATCAAGATGGTGAAATAAAAGGTATATACAATGACATAGTTGGAAAACAATGATCATAAGCAGACTAAGTCATGGTTGGTGAGAATGGCACTGGGAGCTGTGTAATAGCAGAGAAAGAATATATATGTGTTACAGAATGAGTTTCATTTTAGAAATGTTGAATATGAGGTTGCTTCAGAACATTCCAGGAAAAAAAGTATTGGAACCAGATGTAAAAAAAGGTCTGAATACAAGGAAGAGAGGGGATTGGAAAACTCTACTGGGAGAATTAAAATGCAGGACTTATTGAAATGCCTCAGAGCTATAAAGAGAATCAACAGAAGTCTTGAATTATTATTCATGAGTTATTAGTAAGTTACAGATGAACTCATTGCCATCTGGTAAATTCAAGAGCTAAAGGTGCACTTAAAATAAGAAATTAAAATAAGATGAAATTTGTATTTTTTTGTTGTTGTTATGGAGATAAACTCATGACTGTGCACTTGCAAGGCAGGCACTTACGAGATTTGTATTCTTGTTATCTAGAAAATTAAAATAAAGGAAAAAATCATTAATATGTTATGCAATAAATTAAGAGTAACTATTGCTACAACTATAAGGAATACTTTGTGTAAATAATACTTCTGGAATAGAAAAATAAATTTCAAGTGAAAAAGGTTTTAATTGTTTTGTATAAATTTTTCATGAATAATATATCCCATAAATAAGATACACCTATGTCTAAGAAAAAATATGCCTCTGTAAACAATATAACTCATAAATTATTAAATGCTATAAAAATAGAAATCACCAAACAACAGAATAATAGACCTTTCAAGTGTGTTTTCTGTAATAACAGTAAACACAGCCTTCTTTTTATCCTGCTTCTCTCCCAGGAAATTATACCTGGGTATTTCATAAAAATGCAGTTGTACCACAAGGACTTAAAGCTTGCATTAATCTAATAGTATAAATAATTCCATCTGGTACTGTTTTCTTTTTTTTTCCCAGAATTATATCTTTTAATGTATTTATTTTTTCCTTCTACAGTCAGATTTTCTTCCAGAGTTTGTGTAGGAACATGTTCTATCATTATGCCAAGAGAAACTTTAAAATTAATTAAAATTAATTACTGTGCCTCCTAAGTTATTGTAGCTATGGGCATTTTATATTGCTACTTACACTTAATTTGATGTTGCACGAAACTCAAGCAATCTGAAAGCAATTTCATAAACTACATGGATATCGAAAATATGAAGTGGATCTGAAGTTACGAAAGGTTTGGGTGGGAAATAAAATACTGATAATGAGCAGCTGTATGATTTATAGTATTTAATCATTTTAACTTTGGCTCATTACAACTGACATTCTAAATATTTTAGTTCATATGTAAATTTGGATAATTATTACTATTCCCAGATTTTCTTAAATACACATTTCGTATTTTAAAAATATGAATCTGCAAAAGTGGTGATAATATATTACTGACAGTATTTTCTACTTTCAACATACCAGGAATATATCTAATGTTAAAAAATATATTTAAAAGCCAAAAAATGAATATTAATTTTGTGCTAAAATTAGTAAGATTAAATATTATTAAGCATGATTTATATGTAGCAATTAAGATCAAATTATGAATTTTTAAAATTATGTTGATTATTTGATGTAAATATAAAGACAAAATGGTAAATCATAAGTTATACTTTCACTTGCTTAATTTTCACTACTGTGTCTGTGACTGTATTTTGGGTAATATTGACATAATTTAATTCAATTTGTCTTATTACCATAAAGAAATTTGATAGCTCAAATTTTGAAATAAATCCCACTATGTATGAGATAAATTATATTTTGCTTCATTTTTCTCAGTTTCAGTTTTGCTTGACTATCTTCTGCATGAAATCTCGGGGCTATTTTGCAATTGAGATCTGCTGAAAACCACTAGCACTGCCACCCACAACAACAATAAAGAATCCTACTGAGTGTCTAATCTTCAGATTCTGTGAAAATATAGTGACCTTAGAAGCTGAGTCATTCTGGAGTGATGAAAAGAGATCAAGAATTCTTAATAAGAAACTTTGTCAATGGATTTTTTTGGGGAAAGGGTACTAATGGTCAAACTGGGATTTAAGCCTACTAGACAAGCATTTCATTGCTCAGTTACATCCCTGGCTTACATCGATGGATTCTTTGTATAAGCACATCTTAAGGCCATGCAAAATAAACTGATCTCAACTTTGTGCCCCCCAAATTATCATTAGATTTTAGCATCTGCTCAGACTTCAAGTACAGGAGAACTCTTTCTATGTAAGGGACAGTTTAGCTCACAATTCTGTGGGTCAGGAATTTGTATAGAAAATTAAATAAAAATTATTAAATAAAAAAAGTGGTTTTTCTACTCCACTTGATTTGGACTAAAACCACTGCTTGCTCATATTCAGCCTGTGGAGACTGGTCTCTGGGTACTCAGAATTGTTATCTATAAATCTATAATTCACAAAGAGAGCTCCAGAAAGAAGGAAGTTGTACCAGAAATTGGTACAACAGCGTTTCTATTTTTTCTTAGTGAAAACAGAGACCACCCAAGTTCAAAATGAATGGCAAAGGATGAATGACAAAGAAGTTTTTGAATGTTTTTAATTATCTGCAGCATATGTGTAAAAACACCTGGCATTAGTAAGGTAGTCTAAAAACTTCCTCACAATTCTCAATAAATATGAAAAACAATGGTTTCCAATATTTCAAGAAATGAAGACCTGGGTTATTTGGAAAGCTAATATTTGAGGTAACTGGTAAAATTTCCTTTGGATCTAGATAGATAAAAATTGACATTCAGAGTAAGTCTTTTGCTAGTTTTTAATTTATAAGTGATGTAACATTTCACTATTTTGTCTTATGCAAAATTATGATTATAAAAAATTTTATAAGATGTTTATATTAGTCATAATGATCTATGTGTTGTCATAGCATAATATTTTAAACATAATAAATATTCAGTGTAAGAAATTGAATTATCAGTATTGTAATCAAGCTAAGTGTATTGTTTTTGTAAATTTCTAGGCCATTCAATGCAGAAGTGCAATGCTTTTATCATGTGATTGACTTGATAATCTTGACAATCAAAAATACCATTCTAATTTATGATAGATAGTTTGTTATGCAATTCACTATAAAATACTGTATAATTGGTAAAATTATGCCCTAACAACATAAAACTTTGAAGCTGATAAAGTTAAACTAATTTTGCAAGCTACTATTTGGTAATGAAATAATACTTCTTAATTTCTTTGAAAAGAGATAAATTATAATATTTATTGTAAAAATGGTGCTATTTTGAAGGTATTATTTTTGAGGCAGATATTGAAGAAGTCTACTAAGACTTCTCTAAACAGTAACATTAAAATTTCTTTAGATATCTTCCTTTATGCATATACCAGTCTTTATATCACAATTATAAGGAAAACAAATAAATATAACCCTTTCAAGCACTAAAGCTCCAGTGTTAAACTTTATTTCCTCCAGAAGTTTTAAAGCTACTATGTAAACTTAATTCAGATAGACACATTTTGAAGTCCTACTTAACCCTAAGTGAATGTTAATCCATTTCCTCAAGAACAAATGTGGTGTAGACCAAAGTAATTGTCATGCAAAAACACTTACTCTGATTGAACTCCCTTTGTGTTTTCATAGAAATGTACTTTATTGGAAAACGATATTCCAAGAAATGGCTTAAATGTTTCTTTTGCTAACACCACTTGAATGCTATTGGTCCTGAAGGAAAAACTTAAAGATATAAAAAGTTAATTAGATACAGCACATGCAAATGATTATGATTACTTAATTAGCAGTATTCTTTAAAATGGCACAATATGTAACCTAATATGTAGCTTAATGGCTTTGTTATTAATCAATTCTTAATGTAAATAGTTTGAAGCTCTTGTTGCTTTCTAGTATTCATTATAAATAGTCCCTGTGGGAATCACAACTTTATTTCATTAAAACTCCTGCCTGCTGCTAATTGCTGCTAGGAAAGCATGCACAAATTAATTGTGTTTTAGAAGCCAATGATGTAAATTTATAAGCTTCTGTGAGGATTGCTTGGGATTGTTAATAAGCTGTAGATCATTCTTCCCTGTTGTGATAGACAGTAAACAGCAGTTGGCAATACTGACCTGTTTTAAATCAATAACACTTGGTTAGTATGTCATACTATTACAGAAACTAAAACTATAAGAGATTGCTTGCAAATGTTGTGTTTATTGCGCCAGCTGGGACACAATATGACTTTAGGCTATGGGCAATTAATTTGTGAGTTTAATGACTTAGTCTATAGCAGAGATGATGGATGAGCATTTACATAGTTAATATTCTTTAAAGAGATATACTAAATTAAAAAACACAAAAAAATTTAGTTCTGCTTGTTGACAAATTCTCATCAGTCTTTTACTGTTGTAGTCTGTCCCACATGTATCTCATGAGAATTTAAAATCTCAAATTATAAAAGCTGAAGAATTTGCTATGTCACACAGGCTTTCAAATACAGATTGAACCCAATGAGAAGACTTTATATAGTCATCTGTTTATCCATGTCTTATCTTGTGGTTTCAAAGTATTTTAGAAAAAGATGATCTGTCAATATACTGCCAAACAAGAGTAACAATATAAACAGATGTCTTTGTACATCAATAACATAATATTTATTTAACAAACTTATTTGTCTTGGAAGTTATTTGGAAATAACAATTTTTGTTATTATTTTTAGTTTGAAACAACTGAGAAATAAAATAAATTCATGCCTTTTAACAAATGTTTTTATACTAAATTTTATGTTAGTTACATTAAATGGGCTATGAATATTAGCTCTAGTCTGTGTTAAAAATACTCATGCAATCCACAAAAATTTGAAAACTTACATAAACTGAGTTCATAAATACCATGTCTTAGTTAAATAAATGAGGTAGGCCAGCACATTATGTATATATTTTACAAATATATGGTTTGAGAAGCAGTAAAACTAGTTATATCTATTTGTAAGAGAAATCAATTTTTATATTGCAATTATTTAAAAAATTTAAACTTATTTACCTATTTAAAAAATGATTAAATATATATGTGACTCAAATGAAATGTGTATGAAAACTGTACTCTAAAAATATTCTTTTATCTCATTTCTCCAGCATTCTCTTTCCATATGACAAAGACAGAGGGACTTTTACTGCTTTGGTTCAAGTTTCTTTTAGTCTTTCCAGTGTGTATTTTAGAAATCTTCCCAGTTTAACATGAGATTTTCTTAGTTTCTTTTAACATGTTATAGACGTACTAAAACTTACATAATTGGTACACTTGGTAAAATTTAACTGATTATATCATATGAAAACTAAACCTTTTACCTATTATTTTTCATGTATATGAGTGTTCTCTAAGGAAAGCCCACAATTAAAACTTTTGATGTAAAACATGTGTAATTTTGGACTGGGAAGAGCCAACCAACAAGTCACCTAGTCAGACTTTCTGGTAAACCTCACAAGTTATGAAGGACCCAGGAGGAGAAAGGTCAGATAGCATCTCCAGTGAACCTACTGGAGGGCAGCAGGCTGAGAATCACAAACTCCCCCTCCAACCCATAAGCAACCAGCTGGTTTGGAAGACAGTCTGAGTTGATAGCAACTGAGGTACAAAAAGCAACTTAATGCTTGTATTGTTTGGTTGACTTTGCAAGCCTGAGGCCGGTGGTCTGAGCATCTATGGGGAGGTTAACAGGGTAAGAGTACGCAGTATAGCAAATATGGGGGATTTCCTTCTGTCTTGTTTTTGAAATTCAGTATTGTTCTTGATGTCTTGTTTTGCAATTAATTATTTTGCTTTATTCAATATTCTGTTTTTACTGGTTTCATTCCATTTTGTTTTGGTTTGATTTTGTTATATTTCATGGAATGGACAACTATTGTGAAGATAACAAGATATACTATGGTAGCCATTGTTTTCCTATCATCCTGCTTTGACATTTTGTACCATTTTCACTGCTTTGTTTTGATTGGATTTATTCTGTTTTCTTTTGCTGGGTTTTATTAACTTTAAAATAAAATAAAAGAAATAACTGAAGTAGAGAAGTAACCTAAAAAATGCATATTTTAATTTTGACAGGTGTAAATTGCTACAAAATGGTGAACTAATTGTACTCCAATAAACAATCTAAATAATTATCTATGAACAGTATTCTCTAAATTGGATTCATGAAAATTTGATAAATAAACAAATGTTTTAAATGTTTAGTTTAAATATATATTGTAAAACTACAAGTAAAGATGAATAATTTTAAAGCACATTGGTCAGTGGTCATCTCTTTCCTTCTTTCCATTCTTTTCTGGGTGTGTGTGTGTGTACATATGTGTGTGTGTTTATGTGTGTGTATGATCCAGTTAGATTCTCTGCATTTTTCCCCTTGTGGAAATTATATTTTCTAGTTAGACTTTATGCACTAAATATTTTGCCTTTTTTATAGGGATTACAAATATTTTTCTCATTTTTGAATGTATATTTGTTTGTTTGCTATGACAAGGTTTTCATTTTTAAAAAAAAAGCTGTGCTCAAAATACAGATTACTTTAGTAAAAATGAATTTATTTTAAATATGTAGCTGAATGAATTTTATAAAGTGCATAACCAGTGCACAAAATAAAGAATTCAGACATTAATCCACATATGCGTAGATAATGGATTTTTGACATAATTCGCAAGAACATATATTAAAGAAGGGTATCTTCTAACAAAATGCGCCGGGATAACTGGATATACATAAGCAGAAGGACAAGACTATGTACCTCTCAATATATACAAATACCAATTACAATGAGTCAAAAAACCAAACATAAGACTTGATACTATGCAAGTATTAAAATAAAAATTGGGAAACACTTTCAAACATAGGTATAGGCAAAGAATTTTTTTGTAGTATCTAGTGATTGTTAATATTGACTTTTTTTTAATTTGAAAGAGAATAAAACAAAAGGTGGCAGTACAGAGCATATAAGAACAGGACAACATAGACAACACAGTACTTTACATTAAGACAACTGGACATCAACAGTAGCTAACACCATATCTCTTACTCTGCTATAGTTGAGCATAGTTTCAAATACAATAATATCAAACATAACACAATAGTATAAAGCCATACATAGAGTGAAAGAATTATGGGGCTTTCTGAACCGAATAACAGAAAATGATCAATGGGTACTATAATATCTCATTTTCGATAAAAAAAATTTTGTTTAAACTATCACACATATTCAAATTCCAATAGGACACAATGTGATAGATAGAACCAACGGTAGTAGAACAAAAGAAGCATGGTAAGACTTCTAAGAAGGATGATATTAAATCAGCAATAGCTGTCATAATGTTTTGTTTTCTTCAAAACAGCTGTTCATATCATCATGTATGATATAGTTAAACAAAACAAGATAAAACCATTCCAACTGATGATTGAAAACTTTGAAAGACTTCAAAGCTATGAGATGGGGACTCATGCTTACCATAAAGTCTTATATACTCTTAACAAATCTCATACTAGGGAGACTATATGGTATTTACCCTTGTGAGTTTGGTTTATTTCACTTAAGAGAATGGTCTCAAGTCGTGTCCATTTATTTATAAATATCTCGATGTGATCCTTCTTTATAGCTGAGTAGTACTCCATTGTATAAAAATGCCACAACTTTTTTATCCATTCCTCAGTTGATGGGCACTTAGGTTGT
>PVJX010002626.1:55864-125242 GCA_004027295.1 Dolichotis patagonum | reverse complement strand
GATATCATTTCAGACATTTCATGTGTATGGCTTCTTTTTTCTTCTATGTACACAGCTTCTAAGCTTTCTTGGGGAGGGCTAGGGCTTTGAGCCTGCCTTTTGGTCTTTCCTTTTGTCATTTTTCTATATTTCCTTACTTTGAGCGGTGTTCCAAAGCTTTCTCTGCTTATGTGGCAAATTACCTGTTACACCCTCAGTTTTTGGAGGGGCAGTGGCTCCCCCACAGGCTCCTGGCTTCCTCACAGGGTCTTAACTCCCCTCTGTGGGCTCCTGGCTCCCTAAGTTGTAAGGCGAATGCTGGGTGTGGCCACCCCGAAGCCTGTGGAATCTCAGGCAGGCCAGGCCTCCATGCCTTGTCCCAGGCAGGTCTCCAGGAGGTTCCCTGTGAGTGAAGGGCCTACAGGTCCCAAAGAGTCAGGCCAGAATGTTGGTTTCTGAAATGTTCCCGGTCCCAAACAGACCTGGCCAAGATGCCAGTCTCCACAATATTCCCAAACCAAACAGCCTGGGCCACTCTACGGGTCCGAGCGTTTCGGGTTCCAAAGAGACAGCCTGAGATGCTGCTTTCTGGGAGACTTCCTGGGGGTGAAGGGCAATAATACAGAATTTCAAAAAAATAACAGTAAGAAATCACTAGTTGATAAATTACTGCCATTTTAGAACTAGTTGCCCAAGTCACAAAATTAAAGCATAAAAAGTGAACAATCAAACAATGACAGCATAAACTATTCTGTTTGATGAACCAACAAATACTTGGTAGTATGGTCATCTATCTTGCACACTTAAACATACATACAGTTATGTGTATAATGTTCTTTCCTTTCGAGCACTTTCTTTCCCTTTCATTCGGGCATACAGTCTGGTTTTTAAAAATGTGCTAAATTGGAAAGAATACAGAGAACTATGATTAAGCAAAAAAGTCCCAGGAAAAATAGTAACTGTATATCAACAACATGAAGAACTGATCAGCTTCAGTAATGGTAGGTGCAAGGTGGAAATTGACTTCAAAAGGCTCATCAGATTTACATACTTTCATAGCCAAGGAGAAGAGGGTGTGTACCAACTGGCATACGTCTCAAGATCTCAAGATTCTAATGTCAGAAAGAAAACTAATTGAGTTAATGGATCCAGGAAAGTAGCTGGTATTAAGAAAAACCATGATAAAATCCATTGCTCTTTTGCGTACTACAGTGACTTTTTAGAAACCAGAATCATCAGTGAAAGGCAATCATCATAGTACTTCGTAAAATGATATGATAACCAATATTAAGGGTAACATCAGTAAGAAATACGTGAGGGCCATAGAGATAAATGTTCAAAACTTGAAGACTACTTTGCTAGGTAAATAGGTATACAAAATATTATTTTACAATATTTCTATTGTTCCACAGTATTTCCTTTTCCACGTTTAAATTCAAAATGAAATATGCATACTGGGAACATCTCAAAGGACACAAATCTTAGAAACCAAAACTCCCCCAACCTCTTCATTCTCCAAAGATGCCACCGTTAGCAATTGGCTGCGTATCTTTCCAACTGCATTATACATGGAATGTGCTCCCTTTCATTTTTATGCTGAAGTGTGATCCCCAGTGTGATGGTATTAGGAAGAATGGTTGGGGAAGGTAATTAGTCCATGAAGTTAGGGCTCTCATGAATGGGATTAGTGCCCTTATAAGAAGAAGTGAGAAAGTTAACTCTTCCTCTTTCTGCCCCAGGAGGATCCACTGAGAAGTCAGCAGAGATGAATGAATTTCTTCATTTTAAGCCATCCAATCTATGATTCTATGTTACAGCAGCCCAAATGGACTAAGACAAAAATCATTGGGGTTACTTATTTCATTTACATAGTTGAATATAAATTTGCTAACTGTTCTCTTTTCATGCTGTCTGTTGGATTAATTAAACAACTTTTCTCCAGATAGAATGACTAACATCAAGAAATTAACTAATAACAAATACTGGCAGGGCTATGAGGAAAAAAGAATGCTTCTCCATTGTTGTTGGGAGTGTAGAATGGTACAACTGCTGTGGAAATCAATATGGAGATTCCTCAAAAAACTAGGATTAGAGGTTTCAGGCAACCCAGCTATTCCCCTTCTGCGTATATGCTCAGAAGAACTGAAACCATCATAATACAGTGATATATATATATAAATATATATATATCCATGATTATAGCAGCACAATTTGTAATAGTTAAATCTTTGAAACAACCTAAGTGCACATCAAATAAGGAATGGATAAAAAAGATGTGATATTTTTATATAATGGAGCACTACTCAGCCATAAAGAATTATACACTTGAGGCTTTTACAGGTAAATGGATGAAATGAGAAATTACACTTATAAGTTAAATAAATCAGATTTGCATGTGTGAAAACCGAATTGTCTTGCTAGTGTAAAAACTGAAAGAGTAAATAAGATCCAAAAGGTACAATAGATAGAGTAAAGGGGAAAGAAACTGCTCAAAGGAAAATTTTATTGTTTGATCAATCTTGCATACCTGTATCTGGTAGCCTGAGTGAGTACTCTCAGGGTAACAATATGCCATATAACAAGGATTATTAAATTCTTATCATCTTGTTTTGAAATCCTATATAGCCATGGTTTTGTTTTAGTTGTTCTTGTTGTTGTAATCATTTTGATTTTGTTATTTTTAATTGCCTGTTTGCTCCTTGATTTTTCTGTTTCTTCCTCTTTAAAATAAAAAAATTAAAAATTTTTTAACATTTCATTTCTCTCTCCATTTACTTTTATTCTTGCATATTTTTACTATTTTTCAGAGGCCATCATATAGATTGCAGCATGTAACCCTGATTACTATCTACTATGGATTATCTTTTAGTAATTTTCTGATGCTAAAATTTTAGGTGCTTTTAATTAACTTATTCTTCTGCTGACTATTGCAACTTATTTCTATACCTATGGTATACCCTACAAAGTATTATTATTATTATATTCAATTTCAATTTTGTTTTTCTTTTGCAATGCTCTTCTGTAATTTCTGCGTTTCTTTGTTTCAGTTTAGAATAGCTTTCTTTCTGTTTGAATAACCTTTTTTTTAGTATTTCTCCTAGTGCAGGTTTGCTGATAAAACTTACACTTGTTTTAGAATATCTTTATTTTGCTTTCAGTTTTGAAGAATAATTTCATTATTTGTAGAGTTCTAAACTGAAAGTTCTTATTGCTGAGGATTTAGCTCAGTGGCATAAGACCCTGCCTTGCAAGCATGCAGTCGTGAGTTTGATCCCTGGTACCAAAAAACAAACAAACAAATAAATTGAAAGTTATTGTCATTCATTGTTTTCAATATGTCATTTCATTATATTCTGGCTTTGAGAAGCTTTGCTGAAAAATTACTGTCCTTCACAAGGCAGATACTTTGTGAAATCATTTTAAAAAAATAACTTCTGAAGTTCTTGGTCATGATCTTTTCAATTTTCCCCAATATTCTTTCTTCCCTCTTTTTGGTAATCCAGTTAAATATATACAAGCTTTTTGCTATTTATCTCATAGATTCTTCTCAATTGCCTATTCCTTTTTCCATTTAATGCTTCACAGTAGATATTTCCTAGTACCCAGGCTTTTATCTCACTAATTCTCTCTGTTGTTATCTCTAATCTGATAAACCTATATATTGAATTCTTAATTTCAGGCATTATATTTTTACATGGTGGAAGTTCTATTTTATCTTTTGGATAGATTCTAATTTTATCATGAAATTATCTTTTCAACTCTTCTCTAGTATATTGCTCATTACAATTTGGAAATCTCCAGAATGAGAACCACTTATAGTTCTACATCTGTTGTCTAATTTTTCTCTTGGATTCAAATCATATGGTACTATTTCTTGGCATATGTAACAATTTTGATTCAATGCCAAACATTGTTTATTGCTATACAGACTATAGATAATTTTATCTCACTTTGGAAAGCATTCATTTTTCTAGACAAAAACATGGCACTGATTATCTTATTCTATTTGGGAACTTATCTATACAGTGTTAGTAAGCCTTAGTCTATCTCTGATCTCTGCTTCTGATGTCCACTGTAACTAAGTTTTCTCAGGGTCTTTCTGTGTGAAAAGTTCTGAATTATAATCCTTGCTTTTTGTTGTTGTTGAAAACTGTTTTTCAGAGGCTTTCTATATAGCTCCTTAGGCACCTGCTCTATATAGTCTCCGAATTTGATAAATGACTAGGTAGGTAAAAAAAAAAACAGCTTTATTGCAGGATTAGTTCTTTTTCCCTGACCCCTTCAGAGTCTCCATCTAAGGTATCTTTAATTTGAACTCTTTATAGCTTCATGGAGCAGTCACGATCTCTACTGTCTTTCCTAGAAAGCTTTCTGTGTGCACAGCTAGGACTTTCAACTCCTTCCACTAGCTCAGAAGAGGCCTACTAACTGACTTAGCTCTCTATTACTTCTCTTTCCAAAATCTTTATCCTTAATATGATCTGAATGTCTGTTTTCTTCAATTCATGTAAAGTGTAATTACCAGAGTGACAGTATTGGAGGTGGGGGTCTTTGGAAGATGACTAGGTCAGAAAAGCAGATCTTTCATGAATAAATTTAGCGTACTCCCAAAGAGAACATCAGAAAATCCTATGAGGAACATCAGAAAATCCTGCTATGAGGATGTTTGGGGATATACCATTTCTAGGAACAAGGAAGTGGCTCCTCAGACACTGAACATGCAGTACCTTGATCTTGGACTTCTGTCTTGGTTACTTTTCTCATTGCTGAGACCAAATACCTGATGTCAACCCAGAATTAAGGAAGAAAAGTTTATTTATCTCACAGTTTGTGGAGGTTTCAGTCTATAATCTTCTGAGTCCAAGGCAGCAAGACTTATGGCAGAGGGCAACTGTTCATGGTGGCAGAAGACATCAAAGCAACAAAAGCAAAAAGGGAGGATTGTGGAGTGAAGACTCTTTCTGTCCCTTATATTGTATGTAAACTATTTACCCTAGATGGGTGTAGCACTCACACCCAAAATCCCAGCATTGGACAATGAATTGATCACAAATTCTAGAAGCCTGCCCCCATGACTGCATGAGGCTTTGGAGGGACATCCAGACACAAACCATACAGACTACTTATTCCCCAGGAGTGAGAGATAATTTCTGTTGTTATAAACTAGCCTATTGTTTTATGGTATAGCTTAAAGATTATGATAGCTCCTCTAGTTAGGGTTAGGGAATGTTCAACTATTGTAAGCTAATCATACTCACCAGTATCTCATTTTCCAGACATACCCATGTGATTGTATCTCATCCAGGAAAGATAATATTTTAGAAATTATTTTTCAGTGACAATATGCCTAAGTGAAAATCAGGATAATACTCCTGGAAAGATGAATAATGGATGTTCAGATAAGCAAATAACACTTTGTCTCAGAGGGGGAGTTGTAAAGCAGTTGCAGTCCCAGGTGGGATGGTGAGTGGTCTTCTTACATATAGTGGCTGTGAATTGCCAGAACATAATTTTGACTTAGATAATATAAGCTCATCAAATGTCCATTATACTTGGTTACATCTATCTATCAACATCATTTGACTTTCCTTGTTTGGACCTGTACTTACCAAACAACCTTGAGGTGGTAATTTAGCTTAGAGACTTAAAGAGAACGTGCTACTCAGCAGATAATGAATCTACCAATGCATCTGGCAGTTATATTCATCAGGGTAAATAAGCCAATCCAGGAGTGTACTCTACATGATGGACCAGTCTTTTAGATCTACCTTTACCTTGGATAAAATAACTTCTTAAACAATTGTGATTTGATTGTTGTCATAGCCCTTTTACAAAAGTACCATCAATATTTGGATATTTAGGCATTTCTTGCTAAATTCAGCAGAAGTTCCCTTCTTTGGAATAAAAAAGCAAACCCTCTGTTTAGAGAAATCTTACAACTGATGTCTGAGTTTCTAATGGAAAGATTAAATATAACAGTGATGAACACTAGGAAGATTATACCTGAAAACTATTTTCTCTTTATGTCAGGTGTGAAACTGGAAAATGGGGACATAAAAGTTGATGAAAATAAAATTCAGAGTATCCCTCTGAGTGAGCTGCCTTTTGGAGGTTATGAGAAAATTTTCTTTTAAAGGAAAAGCAGAATTCTAGATTTTATCTAATCTAAGATAACTTCCTTAAGTTAATTGCTGCATACATTGACCCTTAACACACAGAAGAAATTTAAATTATGAATATAAGAGCTGTCTTGGAATTCATTTCAACTTTAGAGATTAATGAGATGATTAAAAGAAAAAATTAGTGACTTGAGAGATCCCTTGGATTCTCCTGCAGATTCAGAGAACAGCACTTAATTTTTCTGACTCTGATTTTTTTCATCCTTTGCCCTGCTATGAAAATAAAGTCTTGCCTCTGAGAATATATTGCTTGTACTAATGACAAAATAACTAGAGGGGTGTTGAGTTTATTAGATAAACTCTGGGACAATTTCCCTAAAACTTGTTTTTGTTTAATTCCCAGATCACTTAAAATTGGACACTTTATTAATTTTTTCATCATTTAGAGTATTCAGGTTTTTTTCTCTTCCTTTTTGACCTGTTAAGTATTTCTAGACACTAATTCACTTGTTATTAATCTTATAGAATACAATATATGCATCTTTAGAAAGATGTATCCTTGAACAAACCCACAAAATGTTTGCCTGCAGTTTCAGGAGATTCAGACTCCTAAATTATAGGAAATCTAACAAATTTAAAATGTCTTTCAATTATTTTTGTAAAAATTTGGATATTTTGTATCTCTAAGATTATATACTTATTTTTGAGAATTTTCATCTCTGAGTACCTCAAGTTCATGATATCATGTTGGATTATAAAAGAGAAATATGCACAGCAAGTAAAGCCAATGTAATGGGCAGTGAAGCACAAACAATTCCATTGACTTCCATGTTAATACAGATAATATTTTATTTATTTATTTTTTTTTTTGCTCTTTTTCACCTTAGTAAGAATATATTTCTTGATGGTTTTGATGCTTTTCCCAGGCTTGCCTGGGCTGCTGAAATCAGCAGTATCATGACAGTCTCTTAGCTCCTCATATTTATTTTCCTTATATGGATTTCCCTTCTTTCTTTTTTTCACTCCTTTGTGTAGTTAAATTCTCCTTATATTCACCTGTTTGGTGAATGACTTTCCTTTACATGGTTATTCAAGAATGAGGATTGGGATTTTATAGTCCCACTATCTCTTTGAAATTCAAAGTCCTCTGCTTCTAGCAGAGAAAACAAGAATATAAAAAAGGCACCCACTTATAATCAACTTGACTCAGAAGTATCTCATGGTAAGAATTACTCCCATCCAAGTACTAACCAGGCCCAACCCTGCTTAGCTTCCAAGATCAGACAAGATTGGGCGTGTTCAGGGTGGTATGGCTGTAGACAGTAAGAATTACTCACATGGCCCCTTTAATGTATGAGGTGGGTTGGGAAAAATAATCCTGACTAGAGTCTTAGATATATGTCAACACAGAGATAAGGGAAACATGACTTTTTGGTGGCAGCTATCTCTATCTCTGCTAGCATAGTGTCTCTCAATAAATACATGTAGAACGAATGCAAGTGTTCGAAGTACCCTATGATTAGTATTATAACAATTCTACATTTAGTATATAGAGTTCAGAAAAGCAGCAATTCCATCATGTTGTAGGTGTTTGTTTTATTTAAAATAATAAATCTGTGTGGTCTGTCTTGGTTACTTTTCTCTTGTGGCTGAGACAAAATACTTGATGCCCAAAATGAAGGAAGGAAAGGTTGATTTAGCTAACAGTTTTTGGAGGCTTCAGTCCATATTCAGCTGGCTCCAAGACAGGGTGGTATGGCTGTTCATGGCAGCTTCAAGTGACAAGAGTGAAAAGGGTGCAAAAGGGGAAAAGCACACCTCCTTCCCTCCCTTATATTGTATGCTGGCTACCGGCCCCTGGGCAGGTGCAACATTCACACCACCAGTCCCAGTGCTAAACAAGGAACCAATCACAAACACTAGATTCAGCCATCTTCACGACTGCATGAGGCTTTGGGAGAATACCTAGACACAAACCATAACACCATCCCAGGTCTAATGTGTCAAAATACACTAAGGTGGGAAACATGACTGTTAATATCTCTACTTCAATGTGCTGACTTCTATCATTCCAAAATACATCAATCAAAATGGAAGAAGCAACCTTGCATATTCAAATTGCATCATGAGTAAACTGCCAAAAATAGGCAAAAGAGCAACCTTGCATATTCAAATTGCATCATGAGTAAACTGCCAAAAATAGGCAAAAGAGTGTTGACATTAGAATAGTTATAGATATTGATATTGATATCAACATCAATATCATATATGCACAGTCACACCTCACATAATGGTGCTTTGATCAACAGTGGACCATGTGAATGACAGGTCTCAGGATTTCAGGAGCTGACATGCTTATTTCCTTGCATCACTGTAGTTGTCATAACACAATGCATTACTCAAGTGTCATGGTTTAGGTCAGTGGCCCCCAAGCCTCATGTGTTTGCATTATGCATTGGTGATTGCTTCATTGTCATGCATTTGGATTGGTAGTGTCAGCACTACACTCGTCTAGGGGTGAAACCAAGATGTGATGCAATGGCAGGAAGAAGGCATGTCTCTTTCTCTTGCTGGTTTCTGCCTTGCAGCTGCCATTAACTGCGGCCCTGCCATGCCACCCTGCCTTGGAGCCAACTGAGTATGGACTGAAACCTCCAAAAACTGTAAGAAATAAACCTTTCTTTTCCCACCTTTGGACATCAGGTATTTTGTCTCAGTGATGAGTAAAAGTTAACTAAGACAGAATTTGGTACCAAGGAGTGGGGTTGTTGCTGTAACTATACCTGACCATGTTTTTTGAGAGGCTTTGGACATGGCTTGTGGGCAAAGTTTGGAAAGGTTCAGACATGTCATCTGGATACATAGAACTGGAGCACCGTAGGCTATTCTGTAGAGGAGATTCTGGTCAGAGCTCAGGAGACCAGAAGGCTGATAGAAAGCCTGATAGTAAAGACCACGCTTGCGAGGTTTCTGATTGGAAGAAGAACTCCATTGGTGGTTGGACTCCCCAAGATGTGTGTTATGGCAGAAAGTTTGTCTGCATTTTGCTCATGCCAAGACTTTGCCTGAGACTGAGATTAAGGGCAATGGACTGATTAATCTGGCAAAGGAAATTTCAAGGCAATGGAATGTTGAGGCTGTGGCATGGCTATTGTTGGGGGCTTTTAGCCAGCTTTATGTTGCAAATGAAGTGCAAAGAGCCCATCAGGATAATTTAAAACACTATGAGTTTGGTCATAAGGAAAATTCCAATAAAGCTGTGGATTGTAAAGATAGCGCTGAGACTTTGATTGCTGAGAAGAAACAGAGAGATAAGAAAGATGGCCACCAGGCATCCCAGGAAGCAGTGGGTCTCCACCTTTTGCGGTCTCAAAACTGCAAAAGTGAAAGACTTTGCTCAGAGGAGAAAGCTACAGAGCGCCATGCTCCAGAATGGCGATGGAGGCCACATGAGGTTCCAGAATGGGGCAACATAGAGAAGCTTTTATTCACAATCAGGTTCACAGAGCCCAGCAATCTAGGCAATCAGCCTCTACAACCAAGAGAGAGAAAAGCCTGGCTACTGCTCCAGTTGGCAACAAACCTTGGTGGCATCCACAAGGCACTTATTTTAGATGCAAGGAAAATGCACAAATTCTGAGGGTAAGATGGCTTCCACCTTGATTGGGAGACCAAGTAGTGTGCCCCTGAGAGTGCAATTTGTAAAGATGTACGGGTGAAGCCAAAGGTGCAGTGGAGACCCCAGAAGTTTGGAAAAGCCAGGAATGTGGATCATCCAAGGAAAGCTGCAAAAAGTGAGCAGAGAGGGTTTAAGAGAGAAGCTGTGGGAACTGAAATCCCTGGAAGTGCCTTGGGGGTAGAATCACCCAAGCCTTTTGGAGCTTGCAACCAGATTGCTTCAAATGCTGAGCATGAAACTCTAGGACTTAATGTTCATCCTGCTGGATGTTGGACTTGCTTTGTTTCCAATGCTTTATATTCCCCCATTTGTAACTGTTGGAATGGCAATGTTTGCCTTGTGCCTTTGCATTTCAGAAATGTTTAACCTTGTTTCATTTGTACAGGGGGTTACAGTTAAGAGTTTGCGATAGATGTCGGAGGAGACTTGGGACTTGGATTTCTCAGCAATGCTGAAAATGTTAGGACTTTGGCAACTCTTGGAGATGGACTAAATGTATTTTGTATAAAGGATGTGTGTGAGTCTTTGGGGATCAAGGTGGAATGTTATGGTTTATGTCAATGGCTCCCAAGCCTCTTGGGTTTGCATTATGCATTGGTGATTGGTTCATTGTCATGCACTTGGATCGGTGGTATCAGCACTCACCTATGGGTGGAGCCAGCATGTGATGTAATGGCAGGAAGAAGGCGTGTCTCTTTCTCTTGCTGGTTTCCACCTTGCTGTTTGCAGCTGCCATGAACACCCTGACATGCCACCCTGCATTGGAGCCAAATGAGTATGGACTGAAACCTCCAAAAACTGTAAGAAATAAATCTTTCCTTTCCCAACTTTGGGCATCAGGTATTTTGTCTCAGCTACAAGTAAAAAGTAACTAAGACATCAAGTTTTGGTGATGCTTGTGTAAACAACTGCTGTGCTTCCAGTATTATGAAAGTATAGCCTGTCTTACATATAACTTCAGTTCTACTCAGAGTATAATCCCGTGCACATGCATACAGATACAAATAGACACACAGAAACAGACACATACACATTTACAGAATCCTGAGTTACCTCTACCAGTAATCCACTACCTGCGTCATAAACCACTGTAGTTATCTTTTAATGTATGTATTTCTATCACAAATAACTTATAAAATATGTATCTGTTTATTTTGAATTAGTTTCTCAGATCACAGAGACAATTGATCCCACGGAAGCTGATATCTTTTTCAGGAAAGGGGTTCTGATTTTCTGCTTTTCTTTCCAGTCAAACAAATCAGGACTAGTGAGAACAAAGAGATTCTTTCAGGAGGTGAAAGTTGGAGAGGCCCAGTGAAAACCAGAGAGTGTCAATTGTAGAAATGTTGGATTAATGAGGAGAACAAGAATGGAGACTGATGCACCAAGTATTGCACCATTAATAGTAAATAAATCTAATCCTCACTAATCATGTAAACTTCTTATTAAATGGACATATCAAGGCTAAAATGTAGAAAACTTATGTGAATAGATTTAATTTATTACATAATCTAGCTCTCATAGTTTGTAATTAAGTCTGAACCTATAATGTGAAATAGGTAAAAGTGTTACCTTAAAAATGCAAACAATAGTTTTATTTTATAATGTCTAATGATGTATTTTATAATGCCTAAGTCCATCTAATTCTTCATTTGACCATTATGCAAATAAATATATAAATGAATATTTAAAACTAAATGTATATTGAGTGAACATATATAAAGTGAACATATATAAAGCAACTACAATACATATTTATACAAAACATATGTAAATATATACACATATCATTTAACAGTGGGAACATATTCTGAGAAATATAGTGTTAAAAAGTTTTGTTGTATGAACATCATAGATTGTACTTACGCAAACCTAGAGATCAATCACTTATTGTGTTCACATCAAGAGATGCAAACACATCTGTTTGGCAGTGAGGCCACTGTCAATATAAAACAATTTTTATAGTACATGTTTTTTACAAGTTGAAGGAGAACTCTAAAGTAAACAATGAAAAATGCAGTACAATAAATAGATGAACTAGTAACATAGTTTTCGGTTATTATTATGTACAACGTCAAGAAAGTAGGTACATTTGGGACCTGAGTCTCATGTATACCTACAGAAGTCTCCATTGAGCAACCAAAACTTTTTCCAAAATGTTATATTTTTGAAAACATCCTTTTATTTACTTCAAATATTCCATGCTCTCTGTTATAGTTTGTGTCTAGATGACTCCCCAAAGCCTCATGAAGTCATGGGAGGTGGGCTTTTCAGCGTTGGTAAAATATAGACCTTGTGATTTGATTCACAGTCCAACACTGGGAATAAGGGTGTGAGTCTTATACCTGCCCTAAGATGGGTAGTCTGCATGCACTGTAAGGGACAGAAAGAGGCTTTTCCCCTCTCTCTCCCTCCCAAGTTACTTTTGCTGTCTTCTGCTGCCATGACCTATTGCCTCTCTGGCATATGTGACCCTGCCTTGGAGATAGCTAATATATGGACTGACACCTCTACAAACTGTGAGCTAAATAAACCTTTCCTCCTTTAACTTGGTCATTAGGGATTTTGTCTCAACAATGAGAAAAGTAACTACGACACTCTCTAAATGGTCTAGGCTTACTTTATATGTATTACTGGTGGTTTCTGAATGATTGTTATGTAGGAGAGTTTTACATGTGGATTTAAAGGCCAATTTAATTCTCCACACTTCTGTATACTTTAGTGGTGCCAACTCATACTGTATTGTAAGGATTGAGAAGCAGATAGACTGGAACAAAAACTAGAGTGAAGTAGGGAATAAAATGTGATCTTCAAAATGGAATTTTATCTCAAGAATTTGTAATCTACATTCTGTATCTAGAATTCATAGAAAAATACTCATCCACAATTTGTTTCACTAACACATTGGTGATGATATTCCATATTGCCATTCATCTGATAAATGGTAAATGGATTTGGAAGTACTCAAAATAATCTATCAGTCAAGTAACATCAATTTTAAGTGTGTACCAGCCCAGCATCCTGGAGAATTTTGCATAGGTGTGTAATAAATTTAATGTTCCAGAGCATCATTTATATAACAGCAGATTCCAACTTTTTGAAACATAAGATTCATTTTGGAATTCAAAAAAGTACCACCAACTGCTGCATCCTGAAAACTGTACCTTTGGTATTTGTTGATTGAGAAACAACTTAATGATCATACCTGTTGTGACTTTAGTAATACTCTAAATATAGTTTCATGCTATATAATTATTACAGAATAATTACATTTTGTAAAAGTATCAGGGACATGTTATCAATACCAATGATGTTTGACTTACAGGAAAACATATAGACCCTTAAAGAGCTTGTGTCTCACAGTTTAAAGATAAAAAGATTAAAAATATTGATTATGGACACAGTTATAAAATTATTTCTTGACAAAGACCTGAGAACTTCAGATAAAATGTCTTTCTTGCAGGGATCAGTACTGATATTAATATTACTCCTGCCATTATGCCTGATACTTTTTGATGCAAAATATGACTTCTAGAAATCCCAAGTAGGTTGAAAGCTTTATCATTGACAGAATGATACTTTTCACAGTGAATTTATGATTAAAGATTAATGTTCTATAAAACCAAGGAATTGGATAGGAAAAAATATGAAGGTTGCTTAATTAATCAAGGCTGCTGAACTGCAGCTCACTTTGCAATATTTCTGAAAGAGTGATTGCATAGTCTTACAGAAGAGAAAACTGCTGATTTAGAAATTAAAAATAAAACTCAAGTATGAGAAGGACATTGTTGTTTGAGAGCAGGTGCTCAGCAGTTAGAGGAAGGTTACTGCCACATCTCTAACTAAAACTAGCAAGCTTGTTTTCACTCAAAACTACAGAAACAGTCTCCAAGCACCCGTGGAGATAGAGCCTCCCTCCTCCCTTTTTTCCTCCTCAGGAGCCAGAGGAAGTTGCCCTGCCCATTTCTGTTTACTTTCTCTTGTCTCTCTTTTTTAATCTAGTTATTTAAAAAATTTTTTTTACATATCACATTCATCATGATGAATTTGTACCTGTATATAACTTGGTTTTTCCCCCATTCCCCTACCTTCCCTTCCACCTCCCCTCCCCTCCCCATTTACAAAACTTTGTTTCCATGTTTTCCTTCTTTTCTCATTTTTTTCTTTTTCCTTCTTTCCTTTCCCCTTCTGCTCTCTCTTGTTCCTTTCCCCATTTGAACATTTTCCTCCTGTTTCAGAATACATTTTGGTTCTTATTTAAACTTTTGGTTCCTCACACCAGAGAAACAATGTAGTATTTACACAGTTGTGGTGGATTTATTTTACTTAAGATGCATTCATTTTCTAGAAATGCCTCAATCATATCCTTCTTAATGGCAGAGTAGTACTCCATTGTATTAAAAAAAAACTTTACTCATTCACCAATTGATGGGCATGTGGGTTGTTTCCAAATCTAGATATTACAAACTGTGCTGCTATAAACACGGGCATGCATGTGTCACTGTGGCATGATACTTTTGATTCTTTTGGGAAAATACCCAGGAGGTGAAGGGTTTGGTCAAATGAACTTCTAGTTCTAGATTTTTGAGAAATTTCCACACTGATTTCCCCACTGGTTGCACCAGTCTACATTCTCATCATCAGTGGAGAAGGTTTCCTTTTTCCCCACAACCCTGCCAGCATTTGTTATTGGTTGATTTCTTGATAATAGCCATTCTTTCCAGGGTGGGATGGAATCTCAGTGTTGTTTTAATTTGCATCTCTTGAATGACTAGTGATGTTGAGCATTTTTCCAAATATTTATTTTCTTTTTGTATTTATTCATCTAAGAAGTGTGTATTAATCTCAGCTGCTCATTTAAAATGTGGGAAGTCTGATTTTTTGAGTTCTTTATATGTTCTCAATAATAATCTTTGTCTGAGGATCAGCTAGCAAACATTATTTCCACCTTGTGAGTTCATTCTTCACTTTGTTTGTGGTTTCTTTTGCTATGCAAAAACTTTTTAATAAGACAATCTCAGTTGTTAATTTATTGTATTTCCTGTGAAATCTGGATTTTATTCATAAAGCCTTGCCAATATCTTCAATATCTGTAAAGCCAACACCAATATCTTCAAGTATTTTGCCTATCCTATCTTCCAGAACATTTAATGATTCTGTTTTTAATATTTAGATCTTTGATCCACTTTTTTGAATGCTATTGTGAAAGGCATCGTTTCCCTGACTTCTTTTACAGTGAGGTTTTTATTTGTGTACAGGAAGTCTATTGATTTTCGAGTGTTAACTTTGTATCCAGCTATGCTACTGAATTTGCTCATTAAGTCTAGCAGTCTTTTAGTGGAGTTTTTGGTGTCTTTTGCATAAGGTATTATATCATTTGCAAATAGTGATAATTTAACTTCTTGCTTTCCTATAGTTATTCTTTTTATTTCTTTATCTGGTATGATTTCTCTGGCTAATGTTTCCAAACCTATGCTGAATAAGAGTGAAAACAGTTGACATCCTTGTCTTGTTCCTGATTTTAGAGTTAATTATTTCAGTTTCTGTCCATTTATTATTATGCTGCTTATTGGCTTGTCACAGATGACTTTTATCAGATTGAGATAAAGACCATCTATTGCAATTTTTGGTTGGGTTTTTATTATGAGTGGGTGATAGACTTTGTCAAATGCTTTTTCTGCATCTATTGGGATTTTGTCCTTGGCTCTGTTAATATGGTGTATTGCATTTATTGATTTACATATGTTGAATCATGTCTGCATCCCTGAGATGAATTATGTTTGGTCAAGGTGCATAATATTTGTGATGATTTGCTGCATTCTGTCTGCCACTATCTATCTCATTGAGGATTTTCGCATCTATGTTCATTAAGGAACTGTAGCTCTCATTAAAGCCTGCGGTTCTCTTTCTTACTTGATTCCTTCCCCAGGTTTGGTATCAGGGTAATGCTTGTTTCCAGAAATGAATTTGGGAGTATTTCTTCCCTTTCAATTTCTTTAAAGAATTTGAGAAGTAGTGGTGTTAAGTCTTCTCTAAATTTCTTGTAGAATTCAGCAGTGAATCTGTCAGGTCCTTGCATTTTCCTGTGGAAAGGCTTTTAGTTACATCTTCAATTTCATTGATTGTTATTGGTTTATTTAGGATTTTTATGTTTTCTTTGGTAATTCATATGTATCTAGAATTATGTCCATTCCTTCTGCATTTTCCATCTTATTATAATACAAGTTCTGAAAGTAGATATAGATAATCTTCTGGATTTTTGCATAGTCCATTGTGATTTTAGTCTTTTCACCCCTAATTGCTTGGATTTGAGTCTTTTCTCTCTTTTTTTTCAGTAGATTGGCTGAGATTTATTGATTTTATTTAATCTTTGTAAAAGCAAACTCTTTGATTTATTGATCCTTTGTATTGTTTCCTTAGTATCTAGTGCATTAATTTCTGCTGTGATCTTTAAAATTTCCTTCTTCTATGAGCTTTGGGCTTGGCATGCTCATCTCTTTCTAGAAGTCTGAGGTTCAGAATTAAGGTGTTTACTTGTATTTGCTCTCTATTCCTGATATGGGTATTTACTGCTATATATTTCCCTCTTAGAACTGCTTTCAATGTATCCCCTAGGTTTTGATGTATTGTATTGTTGTTATCATTCAATTGTAGAAACTGTTTAACTTCTTCTTTAATTTCATCTGTGATCCATTGGTTGTTCAGGAGGGTGCTATTTAACCTTGATATGTTTGTGAAGTTCTTGTGGTTTCTTTTGCCATTGATTCCCAGTTTCAGTGTACTATGGTCTGATAATATGCACGGGATAATTTCAGTTCCTTTACATTTACTTAAGCATGTTCTATGAGCAAGTATATGGTCTATATTGTAGGACGTCCCATTTGCAGCTGAGAAGAATGTGGATTCTGATGTTGTGGATGAAACACTGTAGATATCTACTAAATCCATTTGTTCAAAAGTTTGGTTCAGTTCTAATATTTGATTGTTGATTTTTTTGTCTAGTTGATCTGTTTTTTTTTTTTTTGACAATTGGATATTGAGATCCCCCAGTACAATTGTGTTAGTGCTTATTTGATCTATCATGTCCACTGATATTTGTTTTATATAGTTTGGTACATGGGCATTTGATGTATATATATTTGTGTTTGTTATCTCTTCTTCCCGGATTGTTACCTTTTTAATGCTATTTAAAAAATTTTAAAAATGCAAAATAGAAAAAAAAGGATAGAGATCATATAAAATTTCAAAAGAAGTAGAGAATTAATGCTATTTAATATGTTACATATTGTTGTTTTAGAAGTTGTTCACGTTGCCAAATCTAGGCACAAAAGTGATCAGTCAAATAGGGAAAGCACCAACTGTTCTTTTTGATGAACCAACAGAGATCAGTAGTGTAGTTATCTATCTAGCATACATATATATGCACAAACATACATTCATATGTGTTTACCAATATACATATAATCTTTTCCTTTCTTGCTTTTTTCCTTTCCCCCTCCTAGTTGTTCTGTCCTTTTGAGCACTTTCTTTCACTTTCATTATTATAATATCTACTATATATTTGGAATCTTACTACTCTTTCAGATTTTTATTTTTTATTATTTTTATACTAGGTAGGCAATATGATATTTATAAATGTGAGTTTAATTTATTTCACTTATGAGTATGATCTTGAGTTGCCTCCATTTACCTAGGAAAGCATCAAGATTTTCCTTTTTATAGCTGAGTAATATTCCATTGTATAAAAACAAAAAAATCTTTTTTTAAAATCCATTTTGCAGTTGGTGGGCATTTTGGTTGTTTCCAAGATTTAGTTATTACAAGTTTTCCTGCTATAAACATAGGTGCACATATATCAGAGTGGCATAGCATTTTCAATTTTTCTGGAAAAATACCCAGAAGGCAAATACCTGGATGAAATGGGACTTCCAACCCTAGTTTTTAGAGGAATCTTCATAATGATTTACACAGTGGTTGCACCAGTCTTCACTCCTACCAGCAGTGGAGAAGTGTACCTTTTTTTCCACAGCCCTGCCAACATTTGGTATCAGTTGATTTCTTGATGGTAGCCATCGTTTCCAAAGTGAGATGGAATCTCAATGTTGTTTTATTTGTATTTCTCGTATGACCAGTGATGTTGAGTGTGTTTCCATGCATTTATTTGCCACTTGTATTTTTTCTCTGAGAAGTGCATGTTCATCTCATATGCCCATTTTTGGATTGGGTCTTTGAATTTTCAGGGCTTGATGTTTTTCTATTCTTTATATGTTCTTGATATAAGTCCTTTGTCTGAGGGACAGATGACTAAACTTCTTTCCCATTCTGTGGGCTTTCTCTTCACTCTGTTGGTGATTTATTTTGAAGTACAAAATCTTTTTAATAAGAAGAGATCCCAGTTGTTGGTGTTTTGAATTATTTCTTGTACATTTTGCATTTTTCTCATGAACTCTTTGCTTACTTCTATGTCTTCAAGATTTCTGCCTACCTTGTCTTCCAGTAGATTAGTGTTTCAGTTTTAATATTCAGATCTTTGATCCATTAGACTTTAGTTTAGTTCATGGTGATAAACATAGGTCTAGTTTCAGTCTTTGGCATGTAGAAATCCATTTTTTTAAATTGGTACTGGGGATCGAACTCACGACTGCATGCTTGCAAGGCAGGCGCTTATGTCACTGTGCTAAATCCCCAGCCCCAGAAAGCCAATTTTTCAAGCACCATTTATTAAAGAGACTATCTTCCTTCTAGTGAACATGTTTAGTCCTTTTGTCAAAGGTTAGGTGGCTAAGTGTCTTTATGGTTGTGTCTGCATCTTCTAATCTGTTCCACTGATCCTTAGGTCTATTTGTTTGCCCACACCATTCTGATTTTATCAATGTAGTTTTGTAGTATAATTGCAAGTCAGGGATTGTGATGCCTCCTGCTTTACCTTTGTTGCTCAGGATTCCCTTTGCTATTCTAGATCTCTTCTGTTTCCAAATGAATTTTAGGAATGTCTTCTCTAGATCTGTAAGGTATGTTAGTGGTATTTTGATCAGAATGACATTAAGTCTACACAACAGTTTTGGGAGTGTGGTTATTTTCACAATGTTTGTTCTTCCTAACCAAGAGCAAGAGATACCTTTCCATTTTCTGACATCCTCTTCAACTCTCCTTTTTTAGAGTGCTATAGTTTTCAATGTATAGGTTTGTTACATCCTTTGTTTGGTTGATTCTTAAGTATTTCATTGTTTTGGATGCTATTGTGAAAGGTGTCATTTCCATAATTCTCTCAGTGAGTTTGTTGTTTGTTACAGGAATCCTATTGATTTTTGAGTGCTGACTTTGTATCCAGCTACACTGCTGAAATTGTTTATTAACTATAATAGTCTTTTGATAGAGTTTTTGGGGTCTTCTATGTAGAGTATCATGTCATCTGCAAATGGTAATAATTTAACTTCTTCCTTTCCTATCTTTGTTACTTTTATTTCTCTCTCTTGTCTAATTGCTCTGGCTAATGTTTCCAGAACTATATTCAGTAGAAGTGCTGATAGTAGACATCCTTGTCTTGTTCCTGATTTTAGAATGAAAACTTTCAGTTTTTGTCCATTTATTTTTTCAATTTTATTTTAAAGAGGGTAAAATTGAACAAAACTGAACAAAACAGATCATAAGAAAACAATGTAAGAGACACAGATTTCAAAGCAAGACAACTGGAGATCTTGACTATCATATTGTCTCTTGTTTTCTTCCAAATAGCTCTCCATATCGTCACATACAATGAATTCATACAAAACAAAATAGTATAGAACTGATCAGAACAGGATGATGAAGGCATTTTAGGTCTTCAATACCAGAAAATAAGGAAGTCAACAATGGCTGCCATAATGTCTCTTGTTCTCTTCAAAATAGCTGTCCATACCTCCAGTATGTTGAAATTAAACAAAACAAAACAGAGTAAAATCACTCTGAACAAAGAATAATAGTATTGCTGGATTTCACATCATGATGCTACAGAATCGGCACTGGTTACCTTAGTGTTTCTTTTTCTTCAAAGTAGTTCATTTCATTGTGCATTATATAATTGATTCTCATAAACTGTTTAGAAGTTCTATGCATGAGTCTGTATATGTATATCTGTCCTTTCTGTATTAGAAGGAAAAACAAAACAAAATAAGACAAAACAAAACAAATTCCAAGAAAAACATGAAACAAAACAGACATATAAACAACAATAGCAAAGAACCCAGAACACTGACAATATAGGCCTTCTAAACAAGGTGGTAGGAGCATAACTAGGGTTGTTATTTTACATAATGATCTACAAGAGTTCCTCAGATCACCACACAATAATATGCACAATTGTTCCAATCCTATAAATGTTAACTATTTTGTTCAAAGAACTTATAGAATTTGTAGCACAATCATCTTAGCTACCCTAAGTGTATTTATAAAATTTTAGATATTTTTTCTTTTCTCTTCCTTTTTCTTTTTCCTCATTTTCCCTGAGATATTATTTTTCCCCTTCAAGCAGATTCTTATCCTTTCACTGTATCTATTGAGTTTTGTGTATCCTATGTACCCTTACCATTTCTTTCACTAGGGATATTATATGGTGTTTACACATGTGAGTTTGATTTATTTCACTTATGAGTATGGTCTCAAGTTGCATCCATTTACTTACAAATATCGCAATGTGATCATTCTTTACAGCAGAATAGTACTCTATTGTATAAAAATACCACATCTTATTTATCCATTCCTCAGTTGATGGGCATTTAGGTTGTTTCCAAGATCTGGCTATTACAAATTGTGCTGCTATAAACATGGGTGCACATATATCACTGTGGTATTATGTTTTCAATTCTTCTGGGAATATACCCAGAAGTGGAATAGCTGGATCAAATGGGACCTCCAATCCCAGCTTTTTGAGGAATCTCCAGACTGATATACACAGTGGTTGCACCAGTCTGCACTCCCACCAACAGTGCAGAAGAGTTCTTTTTTCCCAGCAGCTGCTCCAGCATTTGTTGTTGATAGTTTTCTTTATCCTGGTCATTCTTTCTGGAGTAAGATGGAACCTCAGTGTTGTTTTAATTTGCATTTCTCTAATGACCAATGATACTGAACATTTTTTCATGTATGTATTTGCCATTTGTATTTCTTCATCTGAGAACTGTGTATTCATCTCAGATGCCCATGTTTGGAATAGGTCTTTGAATTTTGGGGATCTGATTTTTTAAATTCTTTATATGTTCTGGACAGAAGTTCTTTGTCTGAGGGACTGTTCACTAAGATTTCTTTCCCAATTTGTGAGTTTTCTTTTCACTATGCTGGAGATTTCTTTCAACATGCAAAAACTCTTTAATAAGACGTGATCCCAGTTATTGATTCTGTGAAGTATTTTGCGTGTGGTTTGATTCTTGTTCATGAATTCTCTACCTACCCTTATGTCTTCAAGATTTCTACCTACTTTGTGTTCCAACAGATTTAGTGCTTCTGTTTTAATATTTAGATGTTTGATCCATTTAGACTTTAGTTTAGTACACGGTGATAGGCATGGGTCTAGTTTTAATTTTTGGCATATGGAGAGCCAATTTTTCCAGCAAGATTTATAGAAGAGACTATCTTTCTTCCAGTAGATGTGTTTGGCCCCTTTATCAAAGATAATGTGGCTGAGTGTGTTTATAGTTGTAGTTGTATCTTTTAATCTATTCCATTGATCTTCATCTGTTTTTATTCCAGTACCATGCTGATTTGATTACAGTAACTTTGTAGTATAACTTCAAGTCAGGGATTGTGATGCCTCCTGCCTTGCTTAGAATTGTGTTTGATATTCTAGGTCTCTTCTGGTTCCAGATGAATTTTCAGGGTGATTTCTCTAGATCTGTGAGGTATACTAGTGGCATTTTGATTGGGATTGCATTAAATCTGTATAACAGCTTTGGGAGAATGGCCATTTTCACAATGTTTATTCTTCCTATTCATGAACAAGGGATGTCTTTCCATTTTCTGAGGTCTTCTTTGATTTCTTTTTCAGGATATTATAATTTTCCCTGAATATATTTTTGCTTCTTTTGTTAGATTAATTCCTAAGTATTTCATTTTGTTGGATGCTATTGTGAAGGGTGCAGCTTCTCTTATTTCTCTCTCAGTGGTTTTGTTGTTAGTTTATAGGAATGCTATTGATTTTTGAGTGTTGACTTTGTATCCAGCTACATTACTGAATTTATTTATTATACCTAGGAGTCTTTCAGTGGAGTTTTGGGGGTCTTCTATGCAGAGTATCACATCATCTGCAAATAATAATAACTTCTTCTTTTTCTATCCTTACTCCTTTTATTTCTTTCTCTTGTTTAATAGCTCTGGCTAGTATTTCCAGCACTATATTGAATAGGAGTGGTGATAGGGGACATCCTTGTCTTGTGCCTGATTTTAAGGTAAAGGCTTTCAGTTTTGGGCCATTTAATATGATGCTGGCTATAGGTTTGTCATAGATGGCTTTTATCATATTGAGGTAAAGACCAGCTATTCCAATTTTCTGTAAGGTTTTTATCATGAATAAATGTGGGACCTTACTCTGTGTGTCCTCTGGTGATTTTATACATGGGGTGTGGACTTACTGCCTGAGTGTCCATTTAGCATAATGTTGGCTGTTGGTTTGTCATAGATGGCCTTTATCAGATTGAGGTAGATACCATCTATTTTAAGTTTCTGTAGGTTTTTTAAAATCATGAACAAGTGTTGGACTTGATCAAAAGCTTTTTCTGCATCTATTGTGATGATCATATGATTTTTGTCTGTAGCTCTATTGATGTGGTGTATTACATTTATTGATTTGTATTTGTTAAACCATCCCTGCATTCCTGGAATGAATCCCACATGGTTCTGATGTATAATTTTGATGATTTACTGCATTGCCAGTATTTTATTGAGAATTTTTGCATCAATCTTCATTAGGGAGACTGGCCTATGGTTTTCCTTTTTGGTTGGGTCTTTCTCTGTTTTCAGTATGAGACAAACACTTGTCTCCAGGAATGAGTTAGGAAGAATTGCTTCTCTTTCAATTTCATCAAAAAGTTTGGGAAGTAGTGGCATTAAATCTTCTCTAAATTTTTTATAGAGTTCAGCTGCCAATCCATCAGGACCTGGGCTTTTTTTGTTCATAAGTTTTTAATCACATTTTCAATTTCAGTAGCTGATATTAGGTTATTCAAAAATTGTTATATCTTCTTGATTTAGCTTTGGTAATTCATATGTTTATAGAAATCTATTCATTTCCTCTATGCTTTCCACCCTATGTGAATAAAGGTTTTTAAGGTAGGTATTTATGATCTTCTGAATTTCCATGGAATCTGTAGTAATTTCACCCTTTTCATTTCTTATTGCATGAATTTAAGTTTTTCCTTTCTTTTTCTTGATAAGGTTAGCTATAGGTTTGTCAATTTGATTTATTCTCTCAAAAAACACAGCTTTTGTTTCATTAATTTTTGTATCATTTTCTTAGTCTCCATTGTATTAATTTCTTCTCTGATCTTTATAATTTCTTGTCTTCCATGAGCTTTGGGTGTCACTGGCTCTTCTTTATCTAATAGCTTGAGGTGTAGCAGTAGTTTGTTTACGTGTGCTCATTCTGTTTTCCTGATACGACAGTTCATTGGTATGTATTTTCCTCTTAGGACCACTTTCATTGTGTTCCATAGGTTTTGGTATGTTGTATCTGCATTTTCATTGAATTGTAGGAATTGTTTAATTTCTTCTCTAATTTTACCTGTAACCCATTAGTTGTTCAAGAGGCTGTTATTCAATTTCCATGTGTTTATGTAGGTTTTACAGTTTCTTTTGCCCTTAAATTCAAATTTCAGGGCACTATGGTCAGATAATATTCATAGGATAATTTCACTCCCTTTGCATTTACTTAAGAATGTTCTATGGGCTAGTATATGGTCTGTTTTGTAGAATGTTACATGAACAGCTGATAAGAATGTACATTCTGATGTGGTTGGGTGGAACACTCTGTAAATATCTACTAAGTCTGTTTGTTCACAAGTTTGATTGAATTCTGTTATTTCTTTGCTTTCTTTTTTGTCTAGTTGATCTATCTCTTTGTGACAGTGGGGTATTAAGGTTCCCTATTACAATTGTATTATTGCATATTTGGTTTTTCATATCTGTTAGTAGTATTTGTGTTATGTAGTTGGGTGCTTTTATATTTGATGCATATATATTCATGATTGTCAGCTCTTCCTCTTGAATTATTCCACTAACAAATATGTAATGACCTTCTTTATCTCTTTTGATCATTTTTGGTTTGAAGTTCACATTGTCTGCAAACAGAATAGCTACCCCTGTTTTTTTTTTCTGAGTTCCTGATGCATGGAATATTGTTTTCCATCCTTTGATTTTTAGTTTATCAGTTTCCCTTTGATTCACATGTGCTTCCTTTATACAGCATATTGTTGGATACTGTTTCTTGGTCCATTCTGTCAACTTATTTATTTTAATTGGCAAATTGTGTCCATTTACATTGATGGATATAACTGACATATACTGGCTCAACTTTGTCATGTTATTTTCCTGTTATTGGTTTCCTGTTTTTCCCCCTTGTTTAATTGCTTGCCCTGTCTGGTGGTACCTTTCTGTTATTGCTCTGAATATTGTAGTCATTTTCTTTCTCTACTTAGTATGTCTTCCAGTACTCTTTCTAGTGTTGGCTTGGTGGACATGAATTTCTTCAGTTGTTCTTTGTCATGAAAGTATCTTATTTCTCCATTAAATTTCAAAGAAAGTTTTGCAGGGTACATCAATCTAGGTTGAAAGTTGTTTTCTTTCAGGGCTTGAAACACTTCACTCTAATCTCATCTTGATTTGAGGGTTTATCCTGAGAAGTCTGCCATGATTCCAAAAGTCTTTCCTTGTGTCTTTTCTCTAACAGCTTTTAGTAGTCCATTTTTATGCTGGATTTCTAGGATCTTAATTATATATCTGGGGGTAGATTTATTTTGGTTATGACTGTTTGGCATTCTATATGCCTAACTTATCTGTATATCTAATTCTTTCCCCCTTGTTTGGGAAGTTTTATGCTATTACTTCTGTGAATATTTTATCAATGTCATTTGCATTGACTCCTGCATCTTCATTGATGCCTATTAATCTTATATTGTTTCTTTTTACATCATCCTGAAGGTGTTGAATTGTCATTTCATGCTGTCTTGTTATTTTTTAAAAGCTCTTTCCTTTCATAATTGCTAGCTCTCATCCTGTCCTCAAGATCCAAAATTTGCTCCTGAGCTTTATTCAAATGATTCTTCCAGCTTTTAATAAAATTTTGTATTTCCTTATGAATAGCAAAAAAATACATGAAAAAATGTTCATCATCATTAGTCATTAGAGAAATGCAAATTAAAACTATACTGAGATTCCATCTCACCCCAGAAAGAATGGCCGGGATAGAAAAAACTACCAACAACAAGTGCTGGAGAGGCTGTGGGGAAAAAGGAACTCTTCTGCACTGTTGGTGGGAGTGTAGACTGGTGCAGCCACTGTGGAGGTCAGTCTGGATATTCCTCAAAAAGCTGGGTTTGGAAGTCCCATTTGACCCAGCTATTCTGTTTCTAGGCATATTCCCAGAAGAACTGAAAACATCCTACCACAGTGATATATGTGCACCCATGATTATAGCAACACAATTTGTAATAGCCAGATCTTGGAAACAACCTAAGTGCCCATCAGCTGAGGAATGGATTAAAAAGTTGTGGTATTTTTATACAATGGAGTACTACTCAGCTATAAAGAATGATCACATTGAGATATTTATAAATAAATGGACATGACTTGAGACCATACTCTTAAGTGAAATAAACCAAACACACATGTGTAAATATCGTATAGTCTCCCTAGTATGAGAGTTGGTAAGATTATGTAAGATTTTATGGTAAGCATGATTCCAAATTTCATTGCTTTGAAGCCTTTCAATGTTTTCATTCATCAGTTGGAATGGTTTTAATCTGTTTTGTTTGACTTTATTATGCGTGATGGTATGAACAGCTGTTTTGAAGAAAACAAAATATCATGGCAGCCATTGCTGATTTAATATCATCTTCCTTAGAAGTCCTCCCATGCTTCTACTCTGCTGTTACCACTGGTTCTATCATGTTGTGTCTTATTGGGAGTTTAATATATGTGATAGTATAAACAAATCTTTTTATTCAAAATGAGATATTATAGTAGCCATTGATCATAGTTATTCGGTTCAGAATGTCCTGTAAATCTTTCATTCTGTTGAACAGTTTTATACTATTGTGTTATGTTTGATATTATTGTATCTGAAACTATGCCAACTATAGCACAGAAAGAGGTATTTTGACAGCTACTGTTAATGTCCGGTTGTCTTGTTTTAAAGTGTTGTGTTGCTTATGTTGTTCTGTTCTGATCTGCTTTGTTCTGCCCTCTTTTGTTTTATTCTCTTTAAAATAAAAAAGTAATAAGAACTGTAGGAGTTATAAAACCCAAAATGCATAATTGCTACTGTAAAAGAGAGAGCAAAAGAAAGTGCTCTAAAGGATATAACTGCATGTATGTTTAAGTATGGAAGATAGATGACCATACTACTGTTTTTGTTAGACTGTTGAGCATAACTGTTAATAATCTCACTGTTTGAATGTCTACTTTGTATGCTTTAATTTTGTAACTTGAACAACTATTTCAAGATGACAGTATGTAACTTATCAACTAGTGATTTCTTAGTGGGTTTTGTTGTTGTTGTTGTTGTTCTTTTCTTTTTTTCCTTTGGAATTCTGTATTGTTGCTACCCTTTTTTCTGTTTTGTTTGGTTGGTTTTTTTCTTTCTAAATAAAATTTAAAAAAATTTTTTGTATTTCCTGGCCTGGATATCTGTTTGCATTTGTTTCATGCATTCTACTTGTTTTCCATATTGTTTCTTCAAGGTTTCAATCGGTTTCTCATGCTCCTGTACTTTTTTAAAAAATCTATGTCTTCACTAGCTATGCTGAGCAACTCCTTTATCAAGGTTGCTATTTCTTTCTTTACATGAGAGATTATTTGTAATCTGATTTCCTCCATAGCCTCATGGATTTGTTTCTTTATTTCACTTGCTATCTTTTCAGAAATTTCAGGTGTATCACTACTAACGTCCTCTACTTTAATGTCTCCTGTACTTTTTCCTGAGGGACTGGATGTTTAAGATTGCATTTTGCTTTTTCATTTTGTCATTTTCACCTCTTGGGTTAATATTTTGGTCTTTTCAACACCTTTATTCTCAACTGTCCATCCTGTGTGTCTTAGGGTCCTACTGTGTGGTTGCTGAGTCCCACAATGAAGGGGGAGTGTCAGTCACCTGAGTTCCTCCTGTGGTGCCTGTTGGGTGAGTCCTATATTCTTTCTAGGTTGACTAGCCTAAGAGTATCAATGTAAGTCAATCCTTAGTTCCTATTGTTACTCTGGCTTGAGGTTGTTCCAAGCTATCAGATCTACCTGGCTATAATGTGCACCTCAGCTGGGACCCTACTGTGTCACTGGGTGTCTCATAGGCCCTTTTGATTTTCTCTGTGTTAGGGGAGACATTGTTGGCACTCTCCTCAACCCACTTGGTGTTCTGGAAGAAGGACTCACCCACACTCTTGCCAGACATGCCAAGGTTCTACAGCTGAGGTGCAGCTCACTGGTGCTCTGGTTTACCCACTGAGATCTTCTATTTGAGGGGGAAACTTACCAACTGTCACAAGTACACTGAGGTCCTCTGTGTGGGTGAGGGGTTGCTAATGCTCCCACCAGCCCACCAAGATTCTATAGGCAGTGAAGGGACCGCTGATTGTTTGTGGGCTGCTGTGGTCTTTTGCTTGAGAGGGAGGGTGACTGATGATCCCTCTGGTCTCCAAATTCATAGGGCAATGAGTAGGTGAGACCAGTGATCCTTCTGGCCCCTGAGGTCTGTGGGGTGAGGAGGGAGTGCAATGGATGATCCCAGTGGTTCTTAGGTCTAACTAGTGAAAAGGGGGATGAGGCTGATGATTCTGGTGGCCTCTAGGTCCTAAGAGTGAGAAGAGGGATGAGGCCAATGATTCTGGTGGCCCCTAGGTCAGAGAAGAGAGGAGGGAGGCAGAGCCAATTATTCCAGTAGCCCCTAGGTTAGAGGAGTGAGGAAGAAGGTGAGGCCAATCCCAGTGGCCTCTAGGTCAAAGGACCAAAGAGAGTGGCAGGTCTGACCATCTGGCAGGCACTAAGTTGGAGGAGTGAGCTGGATTGTTCCCTTTATGAGAGCGTAGGAACCTTCTTTGTGTCTCTTAATCAGTCTTGGATTGAAACTCACTTTGTCTGCAAGTAGAATACTATGCTTGTGATATAGGAGAATGAAACTCCCAACCTGCTATGTCCATGAGTTCGTGTTCTCTAAAATCGAACAATGAATTTTAGGAACAACCAAGGTGAAGAGTAGAATATATTTATTGAGAGAAAGCTTCTGTCTGGAGAAAGACAGAAGGGGGTCCTGAGCGGGCTGCCCAGGACTCTGTCTTTTCCAGGGATTTTATAGAGTAAAACCCCTGGGTTCAAGGTGGGGGAAGACTGGGAACTCGCGAGGCAGATGGGCATAAGGTGGGACATAACTATAGTTAGCCAATAAAATCAATAGTTCAGGTAAAATTGATTACATTAGGAGCAAATGGGAAAGCAAGTCACATAGCAAGTGGGCATTCTTGGAGCTGTGACCTTTCCCCTAGAAGGATGGGAACTAATTAGAATATCAGTCCCCAGGATGTAGATGTATTTGTTTGATCCTTTGTCTGGAGGCCCTGGCCCACAGCAGGAGGTGCCTGTCTCCCCCATGGTTGCCAGGTGTCTGCACTGGTTCCATTGAGGACCTAGCCCTATCCACTGCCTATAATATTTTTTACTAACTCAGCTGCCCGCTACACTTGCTTTTATCAGTTCCTAATACAGGAGTAATTTTTCCAATCCTTTGACTCTCAGTCTGTGTATTTCTCTTTGAATTAAATGTGTTTCTTGTATACAGTGTATTGTCACATCTTGCTTCTTGATCCATTCTGCCAATATGTGTCTTTTGACTGGTGAACTGAGACCATTAGCATTGATAGTTATAGCTGATATGTATTTCTATGTGTATTGGCTTATCCTTGTCATGATACCTTTTCTTGCTGGCTCCCCTCACCCCCTGTTGAATTGTTCACCTTGTCTGGTGGATTCCTTCTATTGGGGATCATGGAGTTTAATCCTTGTTATCTCTTTCTATCATGTCCTTCAGAACACTTTGGCATGCTGGTTTGTTGGTCATAAATTTCCTCAGATGTTCTTTGTCATAGAAATATCTTATTTCTCTATCAATTTTTAAAAATTTTATTTAAAGAGAGAAAAAGCAAAACAGAAAAAAGGGTAGAAATTATACAGAATTTCAAAAAAATAAACAGTAATAAATCACTAGTTGATAAATTACTTATTGTCCTCTTAGAAATATTTGTTCAAGTTACAAAATTAATGCATAGAAAGTGGACATTCAAACAGTGAGACTGCAAACAGATCTGTTCAGTGATCCAACAAAAACTTAGTAATATGGTTATCAATCCTACACACTTAAACATATGTGCAGTTATATCCTTTAGAGCACTTTCTTTTCCTCCCTTTTTTATAATAGCAATTACACATTTTGGGTTTTATTACTCATATATTTCTTATTACTTTTTACACTAGAGACACAATCTGATATTTGTAAATCTGATTCTTATTTATTTCACTTATGAGGATAATGTCAAGTTGTCTTGATGTCAAGACCTCAAGATCATCCTTTTTATAGCTGAGTAATACTCCATTGTATAAAAATACCACATCTTTTTCATCCACTCTGTGGTTGATGGGCATTTTGGTTGTTCCCAAGATTTAGCTATTACAAATTGTGCTGCTATGAACAGGGGTGCACATATATCACTGTGACATGATCTTTTCAATTTTTCTGGGAAAATACCCAGGAGGCGAATAGCTGCATTGAATGGAACTTCCAATCCTAGTCTTCTGAGAAATCTCCATATTGATTTCCATAGTGGCTTGCACTAGTCTACACTCCCATCAACAGTGGAGCAGTGTTCCTTTTCCTCCCGCAGCTTCACCAACATTTCTTATCAATTGATTTCTTGATGGCAGTTATTTTTTCTGTAGTGAGATGAAATCTCAGTGCTGTTTTAGTTTGCATTTCTTGTATGATCAGTGATGGTGAACATTTCTTCATGTATTTATTTGCCATTTATACATCTTCATCTGAGAAATGTGTGTGCATCTCAGATGCTCATTTTTGAAGAGCATCTTTGAATTTGGGGGGCTTGATGTTTTCAATTCTTTATATGTTCTTGATAAAAGTCCTTTGTCTGAGGGGTTGCTGGCTAAAATTCTTTCCCATTCTGTGGGTTTTCTTTTCACTATGTTGGTGATTTCTTTTGAAGTACAAAAACTTTTCAATAATATGAGATCCCAGTTGTTGATTCTTTGAAGTGTTTGCTGTGAAGTTTGCATTTTGTTCATGAATTCTCTGCTGACCCATATGTCTCCAAGACTTCTATCTACCTTGTCTTCCAGTAGATTTAGTGTTTCTGTTTTAATGTTCAGGTCTTTGGTCCATATAGACTTTAGTTTTGTGCATAGTGATAGGCTTCTGTCTAGCTTCAGTATTCATCATGTGGAAACCCAATTTTTCCAACACCACTTATTAAAGAGGCTATCCTTTTTTCCAGTGAACATGTTTAGGCCCCTTGTCAAATATCAGGTGGCTGAGTGTCTTTGTAGTTCTCCATCAATTTTGAAACATAGTTTTGTGTGGTACATCAGTATCGGTTGGAGGTTATTTTCCTTTAGAGCTTGTAATACTTCATTCCAAACTCTCCTTGAGTTGAGGGTTTGTGCTGAGAAGTGAACTGTGATTCTAATAGACTTTCCTTTATAGGTGATTTGTTTCTTTTCCCTGACAGCTTTTAATATTCTGTTCTTGTGTTGAATTCTGGAATGTTGACTATGATATGTTGAGCTGTAGATTTTTTTTTGCATGGTTAATTGGAGTGCTATATGCCTCAATTATCTGTATATCAATTATCTTTTTCTCTACCAGAGAAGTTTTTACCATGGCATTTGAGAACAGTTTTTTATACCATTTGTGTTATCTTCTGCTTTTTCATTGACTCCAGTCAATCTTAAATTACTCTTCATTGCATAATCTAGCAGCTGTTGGATTTATTTCTCATATTTCCTTATTATTTTTAAGAAATATTTTCTTTTAATTATTGGTAACCACAAGCCTGTCTTCTATACCTGAGATTCTGTCCTCACATTGGCTCATTCTGCTGCACACACTTTCAATGGAATATTTATTCTTCTGAACACCTGCTTGACTCTGTTTTATGGATTCTGGTTTTTCCTATGTTGGGCTTTTATGGCTTCCATCATTTTCTGAAGCTTCTTTAATTTTTTATTTGTGCCTGTTCTAAAATCACTGAGCATGGTTTCCATAGTGGCAATTATCTAAGACATTATTTCTGATTTGACTTTGTTAAAATCTCATTCAATTGCTTTGTTGTTATCGTTTCAGTGAGGCAGATGAGTGGCCTGACAATTGTCCCACCTCCTTTCTCCTTGGGATTGTCTTTGGTGAGCTGGATGTTTGGGGCTGTGACTTAAATGTCTTCTTATTTTTAAATTTTTAATTTAATTCCTGGGTTGTTGCATGAAAATTGTCTATCTTGAGTTGCTTTATTGATAGTATTTAGAACCCTTAGAGAATGAATTCTTCTTTGAGGAGTCTTCCAGGGGTTGATTGCTCAATTACTAGTATTCATGCCTGAGTCAATGTGTATATGTGCATATTCACATATAGGCATTCTGTTTTCAATCTTTTAAGAGAAAGTTGTGGATGTGATGTGAATATTGTGGTTATATAACAAAATCTAAAACAAACCAGAAAATTACATGCAGTATCTATGTCTTTCATATGTCAGTTTTATCCTCAGAGGTTAAAATTTAAAAGGGGTTAGGGAGAAAATAGAGAAGTAGAAGAGGAGGAAGAGATTAGAAGTAAGGCTGGAAGGATCACACTAACTTTGGAAAAGTGGTGCAGAAGCTGGGAGGAAAAGAGAAAAGGAAGAAGTAAAAAAAAAGAACATAACAGAAAAAGAACTACAAAGATGCTAGAAATCAGGCTCACAATCATATAAAAAGATCAAACAATGAAGGAGAAAAAAATCCAGAAAACAAAACCACAACAGCCTCAGAAAAAGAATAGGGGGAAGGGATCCATTTCTAGGTTTTTCTCTGGTAAACAATCTGTGTCTGGTAAACAACATATGGAGACAGAGTCATCCCATTAAGCCAGTAGTGGCATTATGGTCGGGTAGTGGATAATCTTAGTGAAGTTGTACCTTTATTTTCCCTGAAGTTCAGGCTCTATTCTGGACATGGGGGCCAAGACCAGATACTTCCAGCCTGCAGCAGTCAGTACATCTTCTGCAGTCTTGAACTCAGGTGGGAGCTGCTAGATAGACTCAGCTGAGTTCTGAGCTCAGTTGGCCCCTCTCCAAGGTGACTCCCAGCTAATCACTCTCCTGTGAGATGACCAAGCCCTCAGTACTTAACAGCTAATGCAGTTCCTCATGTCTGCTGCTCCCTTTCAATGCTGCATCTCTCCATGGGAGCCTCTGATGTTCCCAGCAGTCACGTGTGCCTGCAGTATTGAATTGCTCCTCCTACACAACGAGTCCTGACTCCCCTGGCTATCTCCATCTTCTTTGAAGTTTCTCTCTTTGCTTTCTCTGTGGTCTTAATTTCTCACTTCAGATCCTTCCTCAGTCCAGGGGACCTACTTCCCTCCTTTTTGTCTTCCTTTCATTGCTACATTCCAGTGTTTTGGTGACAACTCTCAGAAAGGCTCTTTCTCTACTGCTTGCCACTCCACCATCTTCCCAGGATTCTCCATTTTATCTTTTATAGAAGTTTCTTCTCAATAAAATCTTTCCTGCACTGCATAGGTTTGATTGGGATTACCCCCTCTGGGTTCATGTGTTGTAGGTTTTGTCTCCAATGTGGTGCTGTTAAATGTAGTGAAACCTTTAAGAGATGGGGCCTGTTGCTAGGTATTTGAGTCATGAGGACTTTGGAGGGGACTAATGCTATTCTCACAGAGTGAATTAGTTCTCTTGAGAATGGGTTATAAAAGAGTATGGCTTCCTATCTTGCCATACTATTTTTTCAAAAGTGTGAGCTATACAAAGTACCCAAGTACAGATATTTTCCTATTGTAATGGAAAATGGAGTAATATACCTACCATTCTCCTCTTGGTACATGGTTCTCAGAATACCTGGAGTATCATACCACTCCTTAGCTTGGATAAGTGAACTTACACTTATAAGTGTGCATTATATGAATGAATGGTTAAAATAATAGATGTTACATTCTAGGGGTTTTATGAGGGGGAAATTGGAAAATGGATGAAGATTCAGACAGATTAAAAACCCTACTGCAGGCACATGGCAAGTAGTCACTGTATAATAGTTGTCATTAATACTACTATCCTTCAGTGCTTCTAAAATTCTCTATTTAGGAAAAGGTTTTAAAAGCTGAAGGTTACTTTTACTTGGAGGAGGCTTAGATTTCTAGTTATAGATAGAAAAGTAACCTCACAGAATCCTAGGATAATCATGATAGTAATCCACTGTAGCTGCTTCTTCAGGATTTTCCTTGCTTTAGGAGTTTTGTGATGTTTTCACTTTGGAAGGGTCATCTGAAAAGCTTTTCTATCTATTAAAATGAAGCAAAGTGTGGGATAGCAACCTCAAGAACTTGTCTGTTCTGTCCAGAAGAATCTCTTCCCCACACCTTTCTCATTTACTTCAGATTTATTCAACATCTGTAAGAATGATACAAAAAATACTGAAAATCTTCATCGAGATTTCCTAACTTTTAGAATTTATGTATGCATGTGTGTATGTGCATGTTCACATGTAGGCATTTTGTTTTAATCTTTTAAGAGAAAGTTGTGGACATGGCATCCTTTTAAATCTAAATGTTTGGGTGTTTTCTAAAAATAATCTTCTTACACAGCCACAGTACAGTTTTTGGTCAAGAAATTAACATAAATTCAATTTCATTATCTAGCATATTTTTCTCGCTGTCTCAGTGATGTCTTTTATAGCAACAGAATCTCCAAGATCAAGCTTTAGAGTCTCTGCTTTTACTTTGCATGAAATGTAATTCTATGATTAATTATTAAGTGCCAACTAAGTGTCAGGCAGGAACTTAGTTGGAGGGAAACAGGAAGGGGGGCTTCTGAAAAGGAATTCGTATCTACTCTGGGGAAGTAGAAATGCTATTAATGACACTATGAGTTGGGCAATATAGTATATGTGTGGAGAGTCAGTGGAGAGTCACATAATATGGGGAGTAGGGTCTAAATTTAGCCCAGATGTGAAAATTACTTAGTTAGAGTCTCACATTTTGCCTTACCATAAATTCAGAGCAGTCAGATTTTGTCTCCTGCCCTAGGACAGATCATTTCTTTCATTAAGCATCTGAAAAAAAAACTGTTATTTTGCATGTAAGATTCATGTAGTCTGAAAAATTAGTCCTTTTAGATGTCAGATCAAATTTATGTTAGTGTGAGATCACCCACTGAGAGGCACTGGAAAAACTTGAGGTGATATGAGCAGATCCATTGCCTCAAAATCCCTCTAGGCATGTGTTCGTTGATTTATGAGGCACGATTGAAAACTACAGTGAATATTAAGCATTTTTAAAAGTATTACAGTAAAAGATATATTGCATTAATTCCCCTGAAAATACTCATCTTTATTTTGAATACGCCTATCCCATTGTCCTTGAAACTATCTGAGGCAGAGGCAGTTCTGAAAGTCCTCTGTTTTGAGTGTCCTTAGTTGTGCTATTGTAGTGCCTTCCATGTACTGAAATAACTCAGAACATTTATCTTGTGTGGTCATTTTTACTTTGAGGAAGAGCCAGAATTTGAACAGTACCAGATCTGGTGAATGTGGTGGATGAAGACGCTGACATGTTTTTATGAGCCTGCATTTCTATTAGCTGAAACTCAGAAGCAGCATTCACTATACTTTTTGGTTACACCTCACAAAGACACTCATGAAAGAAGACTTTGAGAAATACTTTAGACAGTGGCTTAAACATGAAATAAGTGTGTTCAAAATGAGAGAGAATATTTTTAGAAGGCTTAATGGCAATTGCTATAATGTCTTTTTTTTTTTGATACCGGGTATTGAACTCACAACCTCACGCCTGCCAGGCAGGCGCTTAAGCCACTGAACTAAATCCCCGGCCCACTATAATGTCTTTTAAACTTAAATATTTGGTATATAGTTTGATCACTCTCTTATAATTCATTGTTTGAATTGTTTCTTTCTCATGCATTTTTAAAACTCATTTATGTTAAATACTCACCCAATATGACATGGAATGACTGGTTTAAATATTAAGAGGATGGAAAATTATGAGGAAAAAATACCTGCTGTGAAAGTCGTGCAACACAAACACTGAAACCGTGGCAAGAGTGGAGAGGAATTTGGGCAGATTGTGAAGCACCTTGGAGTAGGATTTTCAGTGGGTCTCTTCCTGGTCCCTGGATGAGGCCTGGGAATAAGTTTTTTCTTCTCCCCACTCCCTCCCAGCTTCTCTCTTCCTGTATTCATTCTGTCCTTGTACTTAGCTTTTCTTCTGACAGCCAGAGATCTGCTCTACCAACAGTCTTTGCCAGATTGGACAAAGACTTCTCTCCATTCTCACTCCCCACTCACTCAGTCATACCTTACTTTTAAGTATAAGGAAAAATTTTCCATTTTTCTAAGTTACAAAACTACCACCAAGAGACACCAACCATACCCTGTACCAAATGGGACCTGTGGGTCACCTGAGAAGTGGATTCTGTGCCTGATTTCTTCTTCCCATTGTCACAATGGACCTTAGTCGGGTTACTATCAGAAACTATCATCAGTTAAATTAACTAAATTAGCTATTCATTAGTTAAATTAACTGTTCACCTCCACTCTGTACAGTATCATTGTTATAGACCAAGGTGCCTTGGGTGAGCATGATAAGAACTCTCTGACTTCATAGGGGTGCTCTTTTCCTGAGAATATCTATTCAAGGATGCTGAAAAATTACCTTAATTTTGTTCTTTGGTAGGGGCTTTCACATGACCATAAAGACAAAGCCACTACTATTGGCCCTAATTTCCAAAAGACATTATTGCTTTTATTACTGTATTTCCTTGATTCTAAAATGTTTGTTTTCATATATTTTGACATTTATGGAGTATTGTAAGACTTAAGACTTTATACATAAAGACTTCAACAGGAATGTTTAATCTGGTGTTTCTGTATCTTTCCTCTCTAGATCTCCCCAAATCAAACCAACAAATCAAAAGCTCTCATTCAGTTTTTGTATAATAGTTAAGGGAATAGGATGACATATTTTAGTTTCTCATTCTTGTCCTCTAGAGATACCCTGTCTGCTCATGAGCTTAGTAAAGAGAGGTTGTGTGCTTTAAAATGCTCTACTGAGGGTTAGGCATCTTTCCCTAGGGACAAACTCTGGGATCATCCATGTATAAGGCATGTCTAGACTATTTCTACCACTGATGCCCTTTCTTCTGAAAACTGAGTCTCATCTGAAAGATTACCTTGTGTACATGCCTTTCTGTCATCCATCTGTCTTCTTTAGAGCCCTTATGATAGAAACAGCAAGAGATTAATTTTTCCCATGCTCATTTTTATTATATAAAGTACAAATAGTTCTATAATGATTCATACAAGTAGAAGTAGAGATGCTCTGTGTGGGAGATTGCTTTATTTACCCAGAACAAAGTGAAATAGGAATTAAATATTTTTAAAACTGAAAATAAGGTCATTTTCATAGCAATCTGAGTGTGAAGTCATGAATGAGAGAAGCTCAGATCTAGGTTTATGTTGGGATTCAGTAAGTCATAGCCAGTCTCTGCCCTTAATTTTCTCCACCAGGTTTAAAAACCGGGTGAAATCTAGTTGAAGTATACACAGATTGGATGGCTGCAAGGAATTCTTAATCTTAACACAAGTCAAAGCATGTTGCCTGATGGAACGGGTGTGTGGAAAGAAGGGTATGTTAGTTACTCATCATTACCTCTGCTTTGCTGATGGTGGGCATAGGGAAAACTAGAACAATCCAGAGTCTGCTGCTCAGGATCAGAAAAACTACTGGCTTCACCCCCAGCAATATATCTGCAATTTAGATGGGGTTATTTTAATGAATTCAACAGATGTCCCTTCAGATCATTAAAGAGACCCTAGCAGCCCTTTCCTCTGTTGTCAACTAATTCCCACATTTCCTTGTCTCTTCTCTTGCACTGTTTACGTACCTTGCTTTTTCATTTTTAACGCTTTCCCCAAATTCTCTTCACAAGAACTGAAACCTGATTTTCCCTATAAAACTCTTATTGTAGAGACTAGACCTTTTTCATGGAACTGAAATTTATAGACAATGAGAGTTTGCCTTACTCTTGGCCCACTCTGCCATTTTCTTTATCACTCTGTGCTCTCACTCAACACTCTCTCCCATGTATACCAATCTTTTCTATATTAGAGGTAAAAACAAAACAAAGCAACACACATTCCTAGAAAATCACAAAATAAAAAAGGTAGATTAAATAACCATAGCAAAGATCCCAGAAAGCTGACAGTATAGGCCTTCAAAACAAGGTGGTAGGAGCATAACTGGGGTTGTTATTTTACATAATGATCTTCAAGAGTTCCTCAGATCACTATACAATAATATGTGCAATTGTTCCAGTCCTATGAATGTTAACAATTTGGTTCCAAGATCTTACAGAATTTGTAGCACAATCGTCTTAGCTATCCTGTGTGTTTATGTAATTTTAGATTTTTTTTCTTTTTCCTGGTGTTTTGTATGAACTCATTGTGTGTGAAGATATGGACAACTATTTAGAAGAAAACAAGAGACAATATGATACACAGTGATGATCTCTTGTTGTCTTGCTTTAAAATCTGTGTCTCTTACGTTGTTTTCTTCTGATCTGCTTTGTTCTGTTTTGTTATGTTTAGTTTTACCCTTTTTAAAGTAAAATTTAAAAAAGAAACCTCTCTTCCAATGCAGACCTTTGGGGCCACTTGCCTGACCAGGATGAAAAGGTGCAAACGGCAGTTTGGAGCACAGGTGTATTTTATTCTGGTTCTACCACTGAGGGGTAACAAGATCTCCTGGGTGTTTGTAAAGATCAAATAATTCCTTGTTTAAGAGCATCTAACAGAGGGTTGACATGTTGCAAGCTCTTGCAAGTGGGTGCTATATTTCAGCATCTAAACTGATATCTCCCAATCCCTTGGCTTCACCATACTGTATTATCTTCTATGTTAGTTTTCTGTGCCCAGAACAGCTTCATCTTCCATAAGACCATGTACTTCTGCTTTTTTTTCCTATTTCCATCTGTATCTGTAACACATCTCTAAAATTCTGATTTTATAGGTTTAAAACTTGTAATATTATCTTTGGCTTTTAATGAGGACTGAGCAGGAAAAAGAAGGACCACATATGCAAAACAGAACACCACTTCATTAAAAAAAAGAAACACCATACTTCATATTGAGGGCCTATATATCATATTACTAAATATTTCTTACCTAGACATTTACCAAAAACATAAGTATCTAGCACAAAGCAAGGGAAATGCTTATTTCCTCTGATAATTTGGCTGATGTATTTTAAGTAGAACAATCTTCATTTTTCACTAATTTGTTGTGACTGCTAGAAAATTCATGTTCTTTCTTTTTGCTTTTCTTAAAAGAAAATTATAATAATATTTTATTTTACTTAAATTCTTCTAATAAAATTATTCTTTTCTGTTAAAGTTTGAGCTTTCATAGAAATTGGATTTTCCAAAGTCTCAATATATATTTTCCCTCCATTTCCCTCTACTCTCCGTTCTCCTGTCCTGTTTTCTTTTGATATGAGACAGAGAGAGAGAGAGACAGAGAGAGAGAGAGCAAATAAGTAGTACAACTTGAGGTAGTGTCAATCAGTTTGACTCCCTTGGCCACCCAGGGGAAGGAAGTGGCTGGCAGATGAATGATCAGGGAGTGGGTCTTGAAGAAGGAGTCTTCTAGAAATTTGTCAGCAGAGTTCCAAGGCACCTATCTGGAGCTGAGGTGGAGGTTTGAGACTATGAGCAGAGCCAACTGACATGATTTTTCTTAGATATAGAGTTGTATGAATAAAATAATTCTGCATTCATGATATTTTGTTTCAGATATTCCAGATAATCTCTGTTCTAGAAAAAGCAAGTTCTTTTTAAAATTCATCAGGAATCTGAGGTATTTGAATGCTTCTCTCTCTCTCTCCCCATCCCCTCTCTCTATATACATATGCATGTATGTATATAGGTTTACAGCAACACATTCTGTGTATTTATTTACTATGGACATTGGGTTGAATTTTGATCATTTGAATCATTAGCTCATTAGACTCTTATAATAGCTTGAGACCAGTGTTACAAGTAGCTACATTTTACAGATCAGGAGGATGATGCTTAGAAAAAGTTTAACGTACTCCTAAGTACTGTGTGTTGTATCCTGATTCATCCATTTGGAGCCTCAACAATCCTTAACCAGATGAGGGCATCGAAGGGTGAAATGAAAGCAACTTTCTTCCCTGGAGAGTTTCATTCTAGCAGACAGCAGAGCACTAAGCAACTCATGTGAGCGGCTCTGGTGTTTGCTGTGTTGCCCAGACTCCGCAGAGCCCACACTCCTTCTCTTCCCTCACTGAACATCATAGACTGTGACGATTTTAACATCAGCCCATTAACCAAAGAGCTAAGAAATCTATTGAATGGATGGCTATGCTTGATTATCTTAGTCCATTAGAGTTAATATAACGAAGTACCCAACGCTGAGTGACTATAACAAATACAAATTTATTTCTCACAGTTTCAGAGGTGAGAAGTTCAATATTTAAGTGCCAAGAAGAATGGTATCTATTGAAGGTATCCTTGGTGCTGCATCCTCTAGAGAAAAGGATTACTGTGTCCCTACATGGTAGATGAGACAGACGGGCAAGAATTTTGTTTCATTAACTTCCAACCAGTTTGCTAATCCCTTGTAGAAGTGGAGCCTTCATGATTTACCTCCCGTAGGTAATACTGCTGTACTGAGGATTAAGTTTCAACATGAATTTTGAAGAGGTTACCATCATTCAAATCATGGCATGGGCACTAAGAATTCTAATCACCAGATATAATAGGTGTGCAAAATATGCTTACGCATTTTAGTCTCGATGCCTGGAGACAGGACCCATCCAAGGCTTTTTATCATGCCTCTTACCTCTTGGAAGCCTTAGTGAAAACCAAGTCCAGTCTTTTTAATGAACACTTTGAAAATTCTTCTACCATTCTCATTCCCTAGCTCTCACTTCTATCTGAAATATCTTCTTGCTGGCACATCATAAAATAGAGTTACTCATAAGCTATACTAAAATTCAATAAAGAAAAAAGCATGACTTTTCAAGTATGTCCATAAATAAACTTGAAATCAAATCATGTTGCAAATGTCATTAGATTCACAATTACATTTGATTTATAGGGCTTTTATTTCCCCAACTGAATTTTTTAAATGATTTCTAATTAGGAAGACAATATTGTCTTAAAATTCATTCAGTGGTTCAGAAGACAATAAACAAAAAAGAAACAGATAAAGACTTCTAGTGGCAAGGAAAAAAAAACTATCAATATGCCAAATATTTATTTTCCTTCTGAAACAAAGTTATTGATTTCCAAATAAAGAAGCCATTTAGAGCCAAGAAATGTCACTCAAAGCATAATTGCTTTTTCTTGCTAAACTTAGAATAGAATATACACAATAAAACATATTAGCAATTTGTTAGGCAAATACCTTTCCCATGAAACATATCAAACTAAGAATATTCCAGCATAATGGAAAAGATGCTACTGTTGATCAAGCATCAGTCAAGATACTTGTTTTGTTTGTAATCGAATTTCTAGGAGTGGGATACACTTAGGTCATTCCTTTTTCTGCTATGCTCCACCCAGATAGTCTTATAACCATTGCCAAAGTGCCAAAACAGGGTCAGCAATGCTGTTTTCTGAACAGGCAGAATTCAACTAGCTCAGAAAAGGAGGAAAGCTCTGTTACTGTGTTTTTCTTTTAAGACAAAAAATGTAAACATATGAGTTATTTTTTCAAACAAAATCCTCTGTATTCTGGTTTAGCTGTAGTGTTGGCGTTTTGGAATAAATGAGTTGGGTTGCAGTTTGGAACTCAGTCTCGAAAATGTTCACCTCACTCCCCTAGATGTATCTAGCCTGATTGAAAGGTAGGATGGCTTACAAAAGACTCAGTTGTAATGCAGTTAAGGGAAACATCTGAAAAGAAAGGGTCCTGCTATACAGGGTACACACTATCCTTTGAATCAAAGACCATTAAATGGTGTTGTCCTTAGGGTTAAAATCCAAGGGTCCAGGAATCAAGGGACAGATGTAGAGTGGTTTCTCTCAAAATTGTATCTAATAACTCAGAGAAAGTCTGCTTTTTATCCTGGCAACTTTGAATCATGCTGGTTTAAAGGACTTAGTCTCCTAGGGAGAAATTCTCTCAACATTGGACTGGGTAGTGGTTTTACTGAATTAAAATGATTCCAAAACCTACAAATTTTGAACTCTTTGTGTACTGAGTCAGCAGCTATACTGCATTTGTGCTTTTGTCTACTGTACACGATACTTCTATCAGGTGGTGTTCTCTTAGAAAATCCTAACCACTCTGTAGTCTTTAAAACACTGCCCAATTTACTGTGCTTGCACTACACCTTATGAAATGCTCCCCAGCTCCCAGTGATCTCTACCTCATTAATAAGCAACTCATACTGAATGGTGTCTCTATAATGTTATGGTACCAATGATAATTATTGTAAGCTTTCGAAGTTTATGTTTCATTCTTCCCCAGCTGATTGTAGGGACATTTGAAGCAAGAGTTGTATCCTTATACTTCTCTGTATTTACCCAGGTGGCGGCTTTCAGGTGCTGGTTCCAGGACAGGAGTGATGTCACCAGTCTACAGCAAAAGCCTTATGTAGTCAGATATTTAAAAAGCTATTATGGCCAAGTCAGAGAACTACCCTTCATTTTAAAGATGTTTTTACTTTTTTTGCACCAATATGCTCTTTCTTTTTTTTTTAAAATTATGTAACAATAGATGGTAGGGTTTTCTGAAATGTCTAACTGATGAGAATGAAGAATCATCAACTCTGTATCTGTTCCCCCATAAAAACCTGAAGTCTGAAAAATAGTTTCCATAACAACTAGAGCAATACTTTTTGGAGATGTGAGTTTAATATGTATTTATTCATTTGGGACTTCACTAATGACTGAGTCCTTTTTCTCAGGAAATTAATGGATTTCTAAACTCTGTTTAGAAATTTCCATTTTATTGAATGCTGGAGCTAAAAGCATATCTACCTTAGGCTCTGCTCATGATTTTGAGGTAACTCAGTAGGAGGAAAATAAGACTTCTCTAATTATTTGATATAATGCAGTTGTTATATAGTAATATTGATGGAATCTAATATTACATAGATGCAAGTAAACATGCACCTGAAAAAAATAATTCATAAGCTAAAATGTACAAATTTTTGCATTTTTTAAATCATCTATTCACCTGTTAAATTAGCATTGTCCATTACTAATTTATCCTGAGAAGTCTCTTTCACAATTTAAAAATGTTTGTTCTTAACAGTATTTTTATGAGATTATGTATATTACATAATTTATAATGTTTTTGTTTTTGTCTTTACTGCTAAGAAGTTCAATTTAAATGTAATACAATTCCCTTAGCATCTATCTTCTTGTTGGTTGTTGATACACATCTCTTCCTCCTCTTTATGGTTTTTGTTCTCTCAGATTAAAAAAATGTCCCTAAGTGTGGACATGTGTTTTTCAGGTATTATTTTACTAGTAAAAGTAAAAATAACAGATATATCACTAGTAAATAGAATTATCCACTGGGGGTGGTAGTGGTTGGAGATTTCACATAAGGCAACCACAACGTATATTTTGCCACCTCCACATTACAACTTGCTTACAATCTGTTCATTCTAAATCAATGTAATTTAAAAAGAAACTAATTCCACTCTTACACCAGTAAATGGTGGCCTAATTTGCTCAAAACAAACACATAGTATGTTCGTTAAACCCACAGTAGTTGCTTTATCATTTTATGTTTGGATATAAGAAGCTCTTAACATGTTCTGGAGGCAGAGCTTGATCTCAGCTTTGAAGGAGGACCTCTTTTTTTCAATAGGAAGCTGCAATTCATTTATCAACTCCCTCATGACCACAATTACTATGTGGAATCAGACTGTATTATAATCTCTTGCATTACTATTTACTTTATTTGAAAAAAATGGATTTTTCTAAATTTAGACATAAATTAACTTGATAATGCTAAACTTGTACAGAGAAGACTTAAACTGAATATTTGCTGAAAAATTTATGTTAAACCTCACGTGAGAAAATGGTGTTCAGATTTTGACCCTGTATTGTTCCTTGCACAAGTTACTGGACTTCCTCATGCTTCTGCTTCTTCAGAAAAATAGTAGTGTTGATGTGGCAATATCTATTCATGTAGGAAAAATATTGTATATAAATTATAGGCATGCATATTTGATGTATGTATAGTAGTGTGTGTTTTGTGTATAAAAAGTATGTAAAACAGATATGATGGTTCTATGAAAGGGTTAGCTACTATTAACATTTTAGAACTATAGAAATGTAGTTATATTGAAATAAGACATTCTTAAAATATACTTTATAAATATAAGCTATATTTAATCTATGCTTAAAGGGTGGTAGGTTAGATAAAACATATAAAGACCTTGGAACCACCAAAGACTCTTTGCTATTTAAAGTGTGTGATGCACTTCAGGTACTTTGTGCTCAGTGTACTGTATCCATTCTTTTTTGTGTTACCTACTTGACTTCAGCATTTATCAAATAGCAGATGTTCAATAAATGTTGACCTAGACTAATCTGAATTCTGGTCAATTGCTCTTTAAAGGCTGGCTCTATGTATTGAGTTATAAAGATGCTTCAGGTAATGGGGACACAAAATTAAAGAAGAATGTAGATTCTACATTTGAGGGAAGCACATTCTCGAAGGGGAAGCAGACAAGGAAGACCAACAACTGTCTCCCAGGAAATGTGGAGGTAGCAGACAGCTGGAGAGCACAGAGGGCAGAGATCCCCCCCAGGAAGAAGGGTGTCAGAGGAGGGTTTACTGGTGGTCTATCCTAGCACCTTAAGCTTCCCTCTGCTCCACGTTTTGGGGTTCAATACTAAAGCCATGATTGAAAGAAGAAAAAAAAAGTACATACTAGGCCAAATTACCCCTGCCCACTGAAGAAGAATGCAGAGAATAAATCTACAAAGATATATATCTGTACACATGTGAAAATCTCTAATAATATAAATATGTACTAAAGATATAAGCAATATTTTATAGTATTTTATTTTTATAATTATTATCATTTTATTGAGTGTATCACTCAATTCAGTTAATTTAAAGGTATATATGAGGTGATTCTGCTGAAAATAGTATGACATACATTTTAACCATATTGACTAATAAAAGAGACTGTACTATTATATTTATGATACTATTATTGCATGTATTATTACATTATGAAAATTTCCATAAAGAAATAAAACAATAAAAATTTATATCTACTCATTAAAAGGGAATTCTTTATTGAAATTAGTTGGGAATATGAGTGAAAAGAAAATTTTCTCACCAATGTATGGACTATAGCCTAGACATACATCTAGATGTATTTTATGCTATAGACTTTCTGTCAAGTAACCAAGCAAACATCTTTATCCTTCTATGCCTGGAGTGTTATGACTTTAAGAAGACATAAATATAGCTGGCACCAGTCTGAACTGTGAAGATCAAAACACTGAAATGATATTTCTTCAACAATCAAGGATGTTTAAAGTGGAAGTTTCTATAATGGATATGGATATGAAAGATTTTTAAAGTGTTGTGAAAGAAAAAGAGAAAAGAGCTGATATATATGAGTAAGATTTGGAAAGCAGTTATTGTCAGATTTGCAGCAGTCTTTTTCCCTGGAAAAGGGGCCCAAAGTCTAATTCATAAGAATAAAATCTATTTTTCTTTTGTAATGAATGTGATAATAGAGAGCTAAGTTTCTGAACAAAGTCCTGTTCTCAGTTCTTTATTAGAATGCTACACAAAATTATGTAAATGCCTGTGCATTATTTAAACTTTAAAATAATAAAAATAATTAGTCAAACATCAGAATAATAATAATTTAAAATTACATTCAATTTTATAAAGTAGTGACAGGTGAGGTTAAAGCACCTCATCTTCTTTCCCTGTAATTTCTAGGTAAATCTGCAACAAATGAGACATGCTAAAAATTCTTTTTTCTAATTTTTACTTTGAATATTTTCAAACACAAGCAAAAGCTAAGAAGAGCATCTGAATTTTATATATTCTTCATTTAGATTCCATAGTTTAAAAAAGTCAAGTGCATTTTATGTAAGCAATTCTACCTTTTTATGAGTATACATACTTTTTTATAGCTTTATTGATATATAATCTACATATCATAAAATTTATTTTATGTATACAACTCAATAATTTTTAGCTATTTATGAAGTTGAACAAGGATTTCTGAAATCCAGTTATAGGACACATCCATCAACCCCGCAAATTCCCTTGAGCCTCAAGCAACCATATATCTGCTTCCATCAGTTTGCTTGATGTAGATATTTCACATAAATTGAGTCATGCAATCTGTCGTATTTTGCATATGGTTTCACACACTTAGCATAAACTGAGTTCTGTGTTGAAGCATGTATAGTTTTTTCCTTTTATTGGTGAATATTTTTCCATTGTATGTTCATGCTACATTATGTCTATCTAGTTGTTCTACCATGTTTGTTTATATTGTTTCCAGATTGGAGCTATTATAAATATTCATGTACAAGTCATAATACCAATGTATGTTTTCATTTGTTTTAGGGTAGATTTCCTAGTAGAACTTCTGAACTGCATAGGTAACTTTATGTTTTACTTTTATGAAACTACCAGACTATTTTCCAAAGTGTCTGTACCATTTTACACTCCTGTCATCAATGTATGGGAGCTCAGGTTTCTCCACATACTCACCAACACTTGACAATGCCTACCTCTTGGATCATACTACTTTAATAAGTGTAAAGTGGCTTATCATTGTGGTTAATGCATTTCCCCAGTGAGTCCCTGAGGTTGAGTATGGTTTATTTCATGTAATCATTATCTATTCACACATCTTTTTAGGTACTATGCATGTAAGTTTTTACCTACTTTTTAACTTTTCTCTCCTTACATAGTGTTGTAAGAATTCTTTATGTATTTTGTATGCAATTCCTTAACCAATTTATAATTTGTGAACATTTTTTTCTTGGTCCATGAAGTCTTTTGATTTTTCTGTGATATCTTTTGAAGTACAAAAGTTTTAATTTTTATGAAGTCCATTGTATTGTTTCTTATCTTTCATAATTTGTGCTTTGGTTATTATGTCAAAGAACACTTAATTTAATCCAAGGTTACAAAGATTTTCTTTTGTGTTTTCTTCCAGCTGTTTTATAGCTTGAATGCATACATTGAGCTTCACCCTTCCCTATAGCTGTTTTCAAATTGGTTGTATCAAGCAATGTAATTATGTTTTCTCTTCAATTTCATATGGATGCTTTCTATCATGTTTGTTTCACTTATTGTACTTCTCAGCTCAAGAATTTGTTTCATTTTTTGAAAATTACTCCTCTCTGTTGTTTGATATCTTACTGAGTTGTTTCTTGTATTTTCTTGGAGTGCACTGAGTTTCCTTAAAACAATTACTTTAAATTCTCTATAGGAGAGTTCATGAATACCAACTGCATTATAATTGATTTTTACGGCCTCATTCTATTCATTGCTTGAGGTGGTGGTTTTCTGAGAGTTCTTGATGCTTGTCAGTATACAACACCATCTGTACAATGTAAGATTAGGTATTATTTCAGTCATTGTAACCTGGCTTTGTGACTATTCTTGCAGAAATTCTAAGTTCTACCTATGTTCTTGGTGTCTGTGGTTGCTGCTGCTGTTTCAACACTGGAGGGCATCCCAAGCACAAGTTTATTGCAAATCCAAAGTTGGTATGTTGGTATGGCAGGGATTAAGAGAGTGTATAAAAAGGACACTTAGTTCCTGCAAGCCTCTCCTGGTGCACAGATGCATCATCCAGTCACTGGGATGTGGTCAGGTCACATGGGATTCTGCCCTGCACTGGACCTTGATGTGTAAGGATCAGTCCTAGGCTCTTAACCAATGACTTGTGACTTTCTTCATCATCTTTTCTCATGCTGACAATGACTCTTTCTATGTTGTACTGCCTGAGTTGAGGAAGGAATAGGGTGGGCAGTCTTATGACCACTGACGCTTGTGTTAGTTACTTTTTTGCTGTTACTGAGACAAAATACCAACACCCCAAGTTAAAGGAGGAAAGATTTATTTAGTTCACAGGTTGTAGGGGTTTCAGTCCATATTGGCCTGATCCCAGGGTAGGGTGGCTTTGCAAAGGAGAACAGTTCATGATAAGCAGAAAATAGCAAAATAAACAACCAAGCAACAAGATTCTTTCTGTCCGTTACATTGTATGCCATAGGGTGGGTGCAGCATTAACACCCATGATCCCTGTGGGAGACAACTCCAGTGACTCCCTTTGAATCCAAAACAATTACTGTGACTTTGATTATTTAGAGAAGCATTTTCTTACACTGATATGTAAAAAGCTGGCCAGGGTATTTTCTTCTCTCTTCAATTGGCTCTAAACATTGCAAATAAGCCTAGCCAGGTGCTAACATGCAATTTCTATAGTCAACCAACAGTTCTGTTTCCTCACATATTATTCTTGTATAACACAGATAAATACAGGATATAAGTGCATGCCAGATGTTAGAGCCAGTACTCTGGGAATGTCAACTGGGTACTAGCCTCAAGATAAAGAGGCTATGACTCCCCAGGGCACAAGAGTATGCATATTAGAACCAAAGCAATAGCTCCCCAAAACAATGCTATTGCTACTAAATTGGATTATGTAAATTGATCCTTCTACATATCTTTATCTCTGCAATTTACAGAGATGTCAATCTTGCACCTGGCCAGCCAGCTCAAGTTACTCATGTAATCCCCCCCCATCCTCACTGTCACTCATCCCTGAGTCACCCCCCTTTTTCACAAGATAATAAATTCTGGGATAGGCCTAGGATTGAGGTCTTTGTTCGCATGTCCTCAGAGGGATTGGATTTAGGACCCCTTGGTTGCCCTTAACGTGGAATATGTCTTGGTGTTTTTACTCTTGCCGTAGTTTGCATTGGTGGTGGTAGATTGGAATTAATTTCCTAGAATTCCAATGACATCTCAATGGGATTACAAATATAACTTTTTGGATTGTGAGGGAAACTAGAAAGAGGATTACAATACTTGGATGACTGAACTTGATATTGGGGTTTACAATAATCCCAACATTCTTAACCCCAGCGTTGCACCACCAATCAATCACACACCTATTTAGCCACCTCTGAAAAAGCCTTCTGACCACATGAGACTTTGGGGGGACATCTAGACACAAACTATTATAATGCTGAAACACAGGACTGTGCTCCAAGCCCAAAGTAGGACAAAGACCCATGCTAATGATACTCCTGACCTGCTATGTCTGTGATTTCCTGTTCCCTAAAATCGAAAAATGAATTTTAGGAACAACAGAGGTGAAGAGTAGAATATATTTATTGAGAGAAAGCTTCTGTCTGAAGAGAGACAGAAAGGGGTCCTGAGCAGGTTGCCCAGGGCTATGTCTTTTTAGGGACTTTTATAGAGTAAAACCATTGGTTCAAGGTGGGGGAAGACTGGGAGCTCATGAAGCAGATGGGCATGAGGTGGGGCATAACTATAGTTAGCCAAGCAAATCAATAGTTCAGGTAAAATTGATTACATTAGGGACAAATGGGAAAGCTAGTCACATAGGAAATGGGCATTCTTGAGGCTGTGACCTTTCCCTTAGAAGGTTGGGATAGTGGCTCCAGGGTGAAAGAGAACTAATTAGAATATCAGTCCTTAGGCTGTAGATGCATTTGTTTGATCCTTTGTTTTGAGATCTGTCCCACAGCAAGAGGTGTGTTTCCTCTGTTTTAATATCTGGCCTGCAACAAGAGGTATCTCCTCCAAGGTCATCAAACATCTGGTCCTCTATGCCAGCTTCTTCGAGGGCCTTGCCCTGTCTGAATGCCTATAATATTTCTAACTGGCTCAGCTGCCTGTAACACTACTATGGGATCCCTGCTGTTGTAGGGTATTCATAGCCCAAGACTGCTATAGACAGACAGGAGTGATGTTGAATAGAATGTAAATCCATTCCATTGGATCCAATAGGTCTTTGCCTAATACACAAGTAAGAATAGAGGCTCCATCTATAGGCACTGCCCTATAGAATAAGGGCTGTTGGGATCTTCGCAGTGTTAGATTTCACCAGTTTGGCACTGAGTTATGAGGAAAAATCCTGTGATTACTTGTCTTACTCTCTTGGGGAAAGAGTGTTTCTCTACACTGTGCTGCCCAAGATTGGAGGAAGAGTAATACATAATTAGTTCTTATCTAAGCATAGGGCCCTGGCTTGAAGGCTGGATCCATTAGGTTCTGCCAAGTGGTGGATTTCACTGTGGGGGACTTTGTACTGGGCTCCAAGTCTGAGGGCTAGACTTAATTCTTCTCCTTGTCCCAAGCAAGGGGTGTCTCTAATTACCTTGTGCTGCTTCTAGTTGGGAAAGGGATGATGTGGAAATTCTTTCCTTTCTGCCTTCTTCAGTGTGGCTTTTCTTACTATTATGCTAAAATCAACCAGTGTGATCTCTTGCTTGGTTTAGTTAGCTCTGTTTTGCTGCTGAGAGCCAAACCTAAGGCTATTTCTATGCTAAGCAAGTTCTCTATCAGTTGAGCTATACTCTGACTCTTCCTTAGCTTCATGCATGAAGTTGTTCAAACCATTGTTTCGGTGGGAAGATGACCTTATTCCATTCTCCTTGTTACAGGCAGCGAGCTAGTTAGAAATATAGGCAGTCAGACAGGGCTAGGCCCTCGAGGAAGCAGGAAGCAGCACAGAGGACCAGATATCTGATGACCTTGGAGGGGACACACACCTCTTGCTGTGGGCCAGATCTCAAAACAGAAGGCAAAACAAATGCAACCACACTTTTAAGTATAATCCTTAAGGATAAAGTCTAGATCACCTTGAGAAACCAAGAGTCACCATCCCAATCCTCTATAGGAGGAGTCACTGATCTCTAAGAATGCTTACTTTCTACATGGATCACTTCCCCATTTGTCCCCAATGTAGTCAATTTTACCTAAACTATTGATCTTATTGGCTAACTATAGTTATATCCCACCTTATGCCCATCTGCTTTGTGAGTTCCCAGTCTTCCCTGGCCTCTAACCCATGGTTTTACTCTATAAAAGTCCCTGGAAAAGACAGAGTCTTGGGCAACCTGCTAGGGATCCCCTTCTGAGCTTGTACTGGACATAGTAGGTCAGGAGTTTCATTCCCTTATATCATCCTGAGATTTTTTTAAAAACATGGTTATACAGTTGTCCCAAATTTATTTGCTAAGCACACTATCTTCTCACTTTTGTCAAAATAATTGATCAATTGATCATGAATTTAAGAGTTTTTTTTCTCTAGATTCTCAATTGTGGTTCATTGTCTTATATGACTACCCTACACAAAAGAAGATTGTTTTAGTATAGTAGCTATCTAGGAACTTTTGAGATCAATCAGTGTTAGCCTTTGTGTTAGTTACTTTTCTTCTTGCTCAGATAAAATACCCAACATCTAAAGTTAAAGAAGGAAGGGTTTATTTCAGCTCAAAGTTCATAGAGGTTTCAGTCCATAGTCTTCTAGCTCCAAGGCAGGGTGGCATGGCAGAGGGTATCACAGAGGAGAAACAGTTCATGGTAGAGCAGTAGAAAGTGGAAAGCAACAGGCAACAAGCCTCCTTTTCCCTTTTATCCTATCCAGGCTACACACCTTGTAGGTAGTGCCACCACACTCAGGGTGGAGTTTCCCACTACCCACACCCAGAGGTATTAAAATCAATTACTATGCATCCTTAATCCCAGTGTCACAATTTTAATCCATATTCACACACTCCAGATCCAGATATCTCTGAAAAGCCCTACCTATGACCTCATGAGTCTTTGGGGCAAAATCTAGATACAAGTCATAGTAATCCTTCAACCATATTTTGGTTTTCAAAGTTGATTGATGTATTCTAGGTCCTTTACAATCCATGTACATTTTTGAATCAGTTTATAATGTCTGCAAAAAAAATTATGGAATTTAAAATGGGCTTTTGCTGAAACCAGATGTCAATTTGGGAAGACTTACCATTTAAAAGTTATATTATTTCTCATTGTTGTTGTAAAGATCATTATAAAATTATGGCTTGAAACAATACAAATTTTTACCTTGTAGTTCCAAAATCAGTCTCACTGGACTAATATATTTGGTTTATACCCCACCTTTACATAACTCCAATCTCTTGCTTCCATTGTTGTATCTCCTATTGCTGGTTTTGATCCTCTTATCTTATTAGTCTCCCTTTACAATGTCCCTGACTTGGCCATATAGGAAAATCTCCATATCTCCAAATCTTCAATATTTCTGCCAAGTCTCTTTTACTATGCAAGGTTACACATTCACAGTTTGCAGATTAGAGGTGAACACCTTTGGGAACATTAGTTAGTGTAGCACATGAATATTTTTTCAATCCATAAGCATTGACCCTCATATTTATTTAAACTTTAATTTTTAAGCAATATTTTGTAGTTGAGAGGGTATAAATTTTATACTTTTTTGTTAAATTTATTCAAAATTATTTTATTCTTTTTGAAGGTATGATTAATTTTTTTGTTGTTTTCTTAAATAAAAAAATACAGAATTTCAAAACAAAACAATAGATTAACAATGGTTAACATATTGTATATTGTTATTTTCTAAGTAGTTGCTCAGATTATAAGATATAGGCATGAAAAATTATCAAACAATGAAAGCACAAACTGTTCTTTTTCATGAATTGATATATATATATATATATATATATATATATATATATAATATTTTACCTTGTTTCTTTTCTTCTTTCCCCCACCCCAGTTTTTCTTTCATTTTGAGCAATTTCTTCCCCTTTCACTTTCACAATATCTATTGTACATTTTGATCTTATTTACTTTTTCAGTTTTTTACACCAGGGAGATAATAAAATATTTAAATATGGGAGTATTTAACTCATGATTTATAAATTTTTTTACTATAATATCTCATGTTCTTCAAAAAAGTTGTCCATACTGTCACACATAATAAAATCAAATAAAACACAACAGAATAGAGCCAATCAGAACAAAACAATAAAGGCATGATAGGACTTCGAAACAAGATGATAGGAAATCAGCAATGACTACCATGTCTCATTTTCTTCAAAATAGCTGTCCATGCCATCACACATAATAAAATTAAACAAAACAAAACAGAATAAAGCCAGTTAAACAAACAAATGAAAGCATTGTAAGACTTCAAACCAAGATAATAGGAAACCAACCATGCTTACCATAATACATTCCATTATGTTCAAAATAGCAGCCCATACCATCAAAGTAAAATCTAACAAAATAAGACAGAACAAAGTCAAAGTCAAACATAACAAAATTGTGAAAACATTACAAGAGTTCAAGACAAGACAATAAGAAATTAACAGCAGTTACCACCTTTCCCTCCAAGGATTTTCCTCCCCTATCACGTTTACAATAACTATTTTGCGTTTTGGATGCCATTAACTCCTGTTTTTTATGCTAAGGTTCATCCTTTTGAGTTCAAACAATTTCACCCATGAACATGATCTCCAGTTGCATCAATTTACCTATAAGAACCTTGAGATTATTCTACCTTATAGCTGGGTAGTTTTCCATTGTATGAAAATACTGTATCTTTCTTATCCATTCTGCAGTTGATGAGCAAGTTACCCTTGCTTTTATTCTAGTGTTCTGTTGCATGGAACAATTGTTTTTTCTCCTTTGATTTTTCAGTTTGTGAATTTCCTTTCCCATTAAATGTGTTTGTTGTATATAGTATATCAATGGATCTTGTTTCTTGATTCACTTTTCCTGTGTTTCTTTTTATTGTTGACCTGAGGACATCTACATTAATGGTTACAACCAGCACACATTGGTTTGTCTCTACCCTGCTATCCTCCTGTTGTTGGCCCTCCATTTTTCCCCTTCATTCTGTTGCCTGTCTTGTTTGGCAGTCCTCCTCTGCTGCTGTTCCTAGAACCATGGTTATCTTTATCTCTCTCTAGAATATCCTTTAGCACTCTCTGTAGGTTTAGTTTGGTGGTCATGAATTCTTTCAGTTGTCCTTTATCATGGAAATATCTTATTTTTCCATTAACTTTGGAAGATAGTTTTGCAGGGTACATCAATCTGAGTTGGAAGTGTTTTCTTTCAGGATTTGAAACACTTCACTCCAAACTCTTCTTGACTTGATGGTTTGTGTTGACAAGTCTGCCATGATTCTCATTGATTTTCCTTTATAGGTGATCTGTTTCTTTTTGCTAACAGCTGTTAATATTCTGTTCTTGTGCTGAATTTCTGGGATCTTGATTATTGTATGTCTGGGTATAGATTTACTTTGATTAGGACCAATTGGAGTTCTAAATGCTTCACTTATCTGCATGCCAAATCTTTTCTCATGTTTGGGAAGTTTTCTGCTATTACTTCTATAAATAGCCTTTTAATTTCATTTGTGTTGTCCCCTGCTTCTTCACTGATACCTATCATTCTTAATTATGCTTCTTTGCATCATCTTGCAGCCATTGAGTTGTTATTTCCTGATTTCTTCTTATTTTTAGGATATTTTTCCTTTCATGATTGCTAAGTGTAATCTTCTCTTCAGGGTTTGAACATCTATCTTTGGTCTCTTTCAACTGTTTTGCCAGTTTTTGTTTGACTTTTTAATTTCCTGGATATCTCTTTGAATCTGTTTCATGCATTGTAATCCCTTTCTATATTGTTCCATCAAAGTTTCCATCATTTTTCAATGCTCCTCTTTTTTACCTGTCTTCTTTAGATATTTTGAGCATTTCTTTCATTATGTGAGTGATTTCTTCTTTTACCTGAGACTTGATTTCTGATTTGATTGCTTTTACAATCTGATAGAGTTGTTTCTTTACTTCAGTTGCTATCCTGTCAGAGATTTCAGGTTTGTGGATTCCATTTTCTTTCCGATGTGTGACTTCCATTTTCTTCCACGACTGTATCTCCCAGACTTATACTATGTGAGTTGAATGTCTGAGACTGCCTTTTGCTCCGCTGTCTTGACATTCTTCTGGGTTCCTCCCAGCAAGCTGTTGTGGGACCCCAGGCACTGCCCACGTTGGCTGCCCCTCCATGGGTGAGGTGCACATGGCTTACTGAGGTACTGTGTGTCCCTGCTCCTGCTGGCTTCCCAAAGGAAGTAACCTTCTAGTGGTAGTGGTTTGCAGGCAGAGTAGATCTTCTGGCTCTCTCTGCCTGTGCTCTGGTTTATTAATTTTAATTGATTTTTATAACATATGTTGTTAGAGTATCCTAAAATCTTACTAAACTCATTTATTAGTTGTAGTACTTTGTGTGCACATGTACACAAGCAACCTGAAGGATTTTTAAAATATGGAATCAAGTCATCTTTAAAGGAAAGCATCAGTATTTTTCCTTTCCACTTGAGATGTCTTTATTATTTGATTTCCCATTATACTGGTTAGAACTTCTAATATAATGATGAACAAAACTGATAAGGGTTGATATTCTTGACCTGTTCCCAACCAAGGCATAAATAATTCAGTTTTTAAGACAAATTATGCTAAAAATGTTAGTTGAAAGACTCTTTATCCAGCTAAAAAGTTTCCCTCTATCCCTCTCCTTATGAGAGTTTTTAACATGAATGGCTGAAGCGCTTTCTCATTTTTCTGCACTATTTATGATGATCATTTGATTTTTAACATGCTTTTAGTGTGTGATGTATTAATATTGAGGGTTTTGGTCATTACATCACTGTTTCAATATCTAGGATTAATTCAGTTTGGCTGTGATGTTTAATTCTTTTAAAGAAGTGATCATGAGCTATACTGTTTTGTGATTTTTTGTTCTTCACATGCCTTGTCTAGCTTTGATGTTAGATTAGTACTAGCCTCATAGGATGACGTGAGGAATATTCTCTCCTCTGTAATCTGAAAGAGCTTTTTAAAGGATTAAGATTATTTCTTCTTTGAGCATTTGATAGAATTTACTAATGAAGCATTCTGAATCTGGGGTTTAATTTATGGGATGATTTTAAATTGTGAATTCATTTTACTTTGTTTGTAGAAACCTATTCAGAATTTCTATTTCTTTTTGAATCAGTTTCAGTAATTTTTGTCCTTCTTTAATATGTTAATCTTATCTAACTTCTTGTTGGGATATAATTGTGATAGTTTTCCTTTGTAAGCTTTTTTTTTTAATCTCTGTAAGATTAATAGTGCTGTCTTCTGTTTCCTTTATTTTAGTAGTTTATGTTCTTTCTGTTTTCTTGGTCAACTTCAGGTTTTTAAGTAGTATTGATAATAAAAGCAACTTTTGGTTTTGTTTGGTTTGTGTTTTTATTTTATATTTAATTTATCTTTATTCTACTATTCATCATTAACTTTCTCTGCTTATTTTATATCTAGTGTGCTCTTCATTTCATATTCCCACCATTTTTAGATTAAAACATAGCTGTTGGTTTGAGATCTTTGTTTTTTCTGATAAGTGAAATAGTTTTCTGATATAAACTATAATTTCTTTCACCAGTTGCATTGGCTTATTATTATGCTTCATATTATGCTAACTTTAAATTTTGAAAAAATTTTATCTGAAGAGAAAAGACAATACCTCCCAAGAATTGGCCATGCTGGGACTGGGAGGAGCCCACCAAGAAACCAACTAGCCAGCCTTTTTGGTAAGCCACATAAGCCATGTGGGGTCCAGGAAGTGAAAAGTCAGTGCCTCCTGAGAATTGGCCATGCTGGGACTGAGAGGATACCACCAAGAAGCCAATGAGCCAGGCTTTCTGCTAAGCTATGCAAGCCATGCAGTGTCCAGGAAGTGAAAAATCAATGCCTCCTGTGAGCCTACTGGTGTGCAGGTTGAGAATTAACTCCAAACATCCCCTGCTCCCTAAAAGCAACTAGCTGGTTTGAAGGACTGGCTGAGTTGATAGCAACTGAAGTACAAAAAGTAACTAAATAATTGTATTGTTTAGTTGATTATTGCAAGCCTGGGGCCAATGGTGCAAGCATCTATTGGGAGGATGACCATATGCAATGTAGCAAATATGGAGGATTTCCTTCTGTGTGTCTTCAAAATCCAATACTGTCCTCACTGTTTTGTTTTGTTCTAACTAATTGTTTTGCTTTATCAGTGTTGTGTTTTGATTGGTTTTATTCTGTTTTGTTTTGATTTGATTTTGTTATGCCTGACAGAATGGACAACTAATGTAAAGATAACAAGATATACTATGATAGCTATTGTTTTTCTAGTATCCTTCTTTGAAGTTCTTTACCATTTCTCTGCTTTGTTTTGATTGACTTTGTTCTGTTTTGTTTTGTTGGATTTTATTTTATTATCTTCAAAATTAAAAATAAAATTAAAAAAAATTTGGGATTAAGTTCAACATTTTAAGTATGTTTCTCTTATGTGGTTTCTTCTTTGATACATGAGTCAGTCAGAAGTTTATGATTTATTTTCCAAATATGCTATTTGGGAGTAATTTAACTTCACTGAAGTCAGTGTACTTCGTACTTGTGGCATCAATCTCTCTCTCCTTCTCTTTCTTTCTCTTTTTCTTTCTTTCTTTCTTGTATTGAGTATTTAAATTTGTTCTGTCACTCAGCCTATGATCTATTCTGGAAAAATTCCTAGTGTGCTTGAAATAAAATGTACCTTCTTTAATGCAGGATGGAATGTCCTATAAATGTCAGATGTTGTGCATATCTTTTATATTCTCACTAATTTTCTGTTTAGTTATTCTGTCAATTATGAGTTGAATATTCTCTATTTCTTTTTTACAATAATGTTTTTTTGGTTAGTGTATTTCGGGGTTTTGTTGTTAGTTGTGTCTACATTTATTGTTGTTGTATATTCTCAACCATATTTATCCTGCTTGATTATAAAATGTCTCTCTGAGTTACTTTTTGCTCTTGCTTGGAATTCTATGACTTTTGATATATTAAATTAACCTCTATTTTTGTTGCTATTTTCAAGATACATCATTTTCTACTATGTTATTATTTCCTTTTTTGAATGAAAGATCAGATATTTGTGGAAAATAAAAAATAATTCTTTTGCAAAAATGAAGTCTGGTAACCTCTAATTCTTGAGTGTTAGTTCATTCATATCTAATATAATCATTCATGTGAGATTTATATCCACTACTTTGCAATTTCCTGTTTTATATCCACAAGTGTCCAACATTTCTGGCATTAATCATCTGCTACTGATATTGTTGTACTCCTGTACCTGATGATACCATTTTCTCTTTTTGTTTCAAGATTTTGTTTTGTCCTTTGGCAATTTGACATAATGACAATTTTTGTCCTTCTTTTTTCCTTTATGGTTTCTTCAAGTAAAATCATATTATTGATTTAACATTTTAATATCTTTTATGACTTTAAACTATTTTAATGATTTAAAATTTTTAATCCTCTCCATGGTTTCTCTACATGCTTGAGTGTACATCTTGGTTTGTGACAATCAACTTGAGAATAACTCTAAATCTTTTTTTTAAGAGAGAAAGAAAAGAAAATTTAAAAAGACAAAATAGAAAAAACAAGAAGAAAGGCAGAATACAGAGTTTAAAAAGTTAACATCATAAAATCACTACATACATTACATATTGTTAACAATAGATGTTAAAGTTACAGAATCAAAGCATAAAAAGTGGCTAGACACTCAAACATTGACAGTCCAAACTCTTCTGTTCAATGATTTAACAAAAATTCAGTAATATGGTCATCTATTTTAAACACTATACATACCATTACATCCTTTAGAGAACTTTCCTTCCCTTTCACTTTTACAATATCTATTATATCTATTACACTTTTATATATCTTTTACTTTTTGGATACCATTATTCTGTCCATTCTTATTATTTTTACATTAGAGAGACAATGTGATATTTGCTAATGTGAGTCTTGTTTATTTCACTAATGAGAATATTCTCAAATTGCCTCCATTCCGATAAAGGCCTCAAGATCATCCTTTTTTATAGCTGAGTAGTATTCCATTGTATAAAAATACCACATTTTTCATCACTCTGCAGTTGATGGGTATTTTGGTTGTTTCCAAGATTTAGCTATCACAAATTGTGCTGCTATGAACAGGGGTGCACATATATCACTGTGACATGATCTTTTCAATTTTTCTGGGGAAATACCCAGGAGGCGAATAGCTGGATTGAATGGAACTTCCAATCCTAGTTTTTTGAGGAATATCCATACTGACCACAGTGGTTGCACTAATCTGCACTCCCACCAACAGTGGAGAAGTGTTTCTTTTTCCCCACAGCCTTGCCAACATTTGTTATCAGTTGTTTTCTTGATGGCAGCCATTCTTTCTGGGGTGAGATGAAATCTCAATGCTGTTTTAATTTGCATTTCTTGATTGACCAGTGATGATGAACAATTCTTCATATATTTATTTGCCATTTGTATATATTCATCTGAGAAATGTGTGTTCATCTCTGATGCCCATTTTTGGAGACAGTCTTTGAATTTGGGGGGTTTGATGTTTTTCATTTCTTTATATGTTCTGGATATAAGTCCTTTAGGGATTGCTGGCTAAAATTCTTTGCCATTCTGTGGGTTTTCTTTTCACTCTGTTGGTGATTTTTTTGAACTGCAAAATTTTTTCAATAAGATGATATCCCAGTTGTTGATTCTTTGAAGTATTTCCTGTGCAGTTTGTGTTTTATTCATGAATTCTTGCCCTACCCCTATGTCTCCAGATTTTTACCTGCTTTGTCTTCCAGTAGTTTTAGTGTTTCTGTTTTAATATTTAGATCCTTGATCCATTTTGATTTTAGATTGGTGTATGGTGATAGGCATGGGTCTATTTTTAGTCTTCAGCATGTAGAAAGCCAATTTTTCCAACACCATTTATTAAAGAGACTATCTTTTTTCCAGTGAACATGTTTAGCCCCTTTGTCAAATGGTGGCTGTGTGTCTTTGTAATAGTCATTGCATCTTATAATCTGTTCCATTGATCCTCAGGTCTATTTCTGTGCCAGTACCATGCTGATTTTATGACTATGGCTTTGTAGTATAGTTTCAAGTCAGGAATTAAGATACCTCCTGTCTTGCCTTTATTGCCCAGAATTGCCTTTGCTATTCTAGGTTTCTTCTGTTTCCAAATGTATTTGAGGAGTGTTTTCTCTAGATATGTGAGGTATGTCAATGGTATTTTGACTGGGATTGCATTAAATCTGTATAACAGCTTTGGGGGTATGGCCATTTTCACAATGTTGGTTCTTCATATCCAAGAGCAAGGAATATCCTTCCATTTTCTAATATCCTCTTCAATCTCTTTTTTTAGCATAGTATATTTTTTAGCATATAGGTCTTTTACATTCTTGGTTAGGTTGATTCCTAGATATTTCATTTTTTAAGATACTATTGTGAAAGGCAATATTTCCATAATTTCTCTCTCAGTGAGTTTTTTGTTTGTGTACAGGAATGCTATTGATTTTTGAGTGTTGACTTTGTATTCAGCTATGCGACTGCATTTGTTTACTACCTCTAATAGTCTTTTAATGGAGTTTTTTGGGGTCTTTTATGTACAGTATCATGTCACTTGCAAATAATGATAATTTAACTTCTTCTTTTCCTATTTTTATGCCTTTTATTTCTCCCTCTTGTCTGATTGCCCTGGCTAGTGTTTCCAGAACTATATTGAATAGGAGTGGTGATAGTGGACATCCTTGTCTTGTTCCTGATTTTAGAGCGAAGGTTTTCAGTTTTTGTCCATTTAGTATAGTGTTGGCTGTTGATTTGTCATAAATGGACTTTATGAGATTGAGGTACATACCTTCTATTCCGAGTTTCTGTAAGGTTTTTATCATGAAAAGGTTGGACTTTATCAAAAGCTTTTTCTGCATCTATTGAGATGATCATGTGATTTTTATTTTTGGCTCTGTTGATGAGGTGTATTACATTAATTGATTTGCATATGTTGAACCATCCCTGCATTGGTCTGTCTTTCTCCTTTTTGTTTGGTCTTTCTCTGGTTTGGGTATCAGAGTGATACTTGCCTCCAAGAATGGGTTAGGAAGGATTGCTTCTCTTTCAATTTCATTGAAGAGTTTAAGGAGTATTGGTGTTAAATCTTCTCTAAATTTTTTATAGATTTCTGCTGTGAATCCATAATGACCTGAGTTTTTCTTTGTTGGTAATTTTTTATTACATTTTCGATTTCAGTTGCTGATATTGGGTTATTCAAAATTGCTATATCTTCTTGGTTGAGCTTTGGTAGTTCATAAGTTCCTAAAAATCTTTCCATTTCCTCTGTGCTTTCCACCCTATGTGAGTAGAGGTTTTCAAAGTAGGTGTTCATGACCTTTTGAGTTTCCATGGGCTCTGTAGTAATTTCCTTCTTTTCAGTCCTTATTGTGTGGATTTGAGCTTTTTCTTTTTTTTCTTGATAAAGTTGGCTAGGGGTTTATCAATTTTGTTTATTCTCTTAAAAAAACAGATTTTGATTCATTAATTCTTTGTATTTTTTTTAGTTTCAATTGCATAAATTTCTGCTCCAATCTTTACAATTCCCTCTGTTTTATGAGCTTTGGATTAACTTGTTCCTTCTTTTCTAGAAGCTTGAGATGTAGCATTAGGTTATTTATTTGTGTTCATTCCATTTTCTTGATGTTACTATTTTTTGCTATATATTTCCCTCTTAGGACTGCTTTCATTGCATTGCATAGGTTACGGTATGTTGTATCTGCAGTTTCATTGTATTGTAGGTATTGTTTTATTTCCTCCTTAATTTCACCTGTAACCCACTGGTTATTCAGAAGGTTGTTGCTTAATTTCCATGTATTTATGCAGGTTTTTCAAGGGTTTTTGCCATTCATTTCCAATTTTATTGCACTATGATCAGATATTATGCATGGGATAATTTCACTCCCTTTTCCCTTAGTTAAGAATGCTTTACGGGAATATATGGTCTATTTTGGAGAATGACATATGTGCAGCTGAGAAGAATGTATATTTGGATGTGGTTGGGTGAAACACTCTGTAAACATCCACTAAGTCCATTCATTCACAGGTATGATTCAGTTCTGTTATTTCTTTGCTGACTTTTTGTCTAGTTGATCTATCTCTTTGTGACAGTGGGTGGTTAAGGTCCTGTAATAATTGTGTTGTGTATTTGTGTATTTCATGTCCATTAGTCCATTTGTATCTGTCTTATATAGTTGGGTGCTTCTGTGTTTGGTGCATATATATTTATAATTGTTAGTTCTTCCTCTTGGATTTTTCCACTTATGAGTATGTAGTGACCTTCTTTGTCTCTTTTAATCATTTTGGGTTTAAAGTTCACATTGTCTGCAAATAGAATAGTTACCCCTGCTTATTTCTGGGTTCCTGTTGCATGGAATACTGTTTTGCATCCTTTGACTTTTAATCTATGAGTTTCTTTTTGAGTCAGATGCGTTTCTTGTATACAGCATACTGTGGAAGCCTGTTTCTTGATCCATTCCATCAACCTATTTCTTTTGATAGATGAATTGAGCCCATTTATATTTATGGATATCACTGATATGTATTGGCTTGACTTGGCCATGTTGTGTTCCTATTATTAGTTTCCTGATTTTCTCCCTTGTTTAATTTCTTGTCCAGCCTGCTGGTTTCTTTCTGTTGTTATTCTGGAGATTGTGGTCATTTTTATCTCTGTAGGATGTCTTTCAGCATTCTTTGTAAGATTGGTTTGGTGGACATGAATTTCTTCAGTTGTTTTTTGTCATGGAAGTATGTTGTTTCTCCATTAAATTTGAAATACAGTTTTGCTGGGTATGTCAGTCTGGGTTGAAAGTTTTTTTCTTTTAGGGCTTGAAATACTTCACTCCAAGCTCATCTTAACCTGAAAGTTTGTGCTGAGAAGTCTGCTGTGATTCTAATAGGCTTTCCTTGATCGGTGAGTGTGTCTTTTCTCTAATAGTTTTAGTATTCTTTTTTTATGCTGTATGTCTGAGATCCTAATTATTATATGTCTGGGTGTAGATTTATGTTGGTTATGACTGTTTGGTACTCTATATGCCTCACTTATTTGTATGTCAGATTTTTTCCCCACATTTGGGAAATTTTCTGCCATTACTTCTGTGAGCAACTTAGTTATATCCTTTGTGTTGTCTCCCGCCTCCTCACTGATGCCTATTAATCTAACATTATTTCTCTTGGCATCATCTTGAAGCTGTTGGATTGTCATTTCATGCTTCTTTATTGTTTTTATAAGTTCTACCCTTTCATGATCACTATCTGCAATGCTGTCCTCAAGATCCAAAATTCTATCCTCAGCTTCATTTAAATGGCTTTGCAGGCTTTCAATACAACTTTTTGTTTCTCGCGTATCTCTTTGAATTTGTTTCATGGATTCTGCTTGTTTTCTGCATCGTTCATTCAAAATTTCAATCAATTTCCCATGCTCCTGTATGTTTTATGTATTTCTTCTCTAGCTATGTTGAGCAACTCATTTACTAAGGTTGTTGCTTTTGTTCTTACATAAGACATTATTTCTATAGCCTCTATAGCCTCATGGATTTGCTTCTTTATTTCACTTGCTATCTTTTCAGAGATTTCTGATGTATGACTTTTAAGGTCTTCTATTTCATTATCACTTGTACTTGCTCCTGATGGACTATATGTTTGAGATTACATTTTGCCTTTTCATTTAGTTACTTTCACCTTTTGGGTAAATATCTGGTCTTTATATCCCAACAGTCACAACTGTCCATAGTGTGTTTCAGGGTCCTACTGTTTGTCAAATTCCTGGGTACCACAATGAAGAGGAGATCCAGTCTCCTGAATTCCTCTTACAGGGTTTGTTGGGTGCGTCCTGTAGTCTTTCTGGGCTAACTAGCTTAGAAGTATTGATTTAAGGCAACTGTTAGTTCCTGCTGTTGTTATATCTTCAGGTTGTTGCAGGTCACCAGATCTCCCTGGCTATAGTGTTTGTGTCAACTGAGGCCCTACTGTGTCACTGGGGGTCTCATAAACTCTTTTAATTTTCTCTAAGTTTGGGGGGCATTATTGGTGCACTCTTCAAACTGTCTGATGTTCTCTGTGTGGAGGAAGGGGTTACCCACTCTCTTGCCAGGTTAGCCAAGGTCTTCCAGTTGGAGGTAATTTCACTTCCGCTCTTATTTACCCACTGCAGACCTCTATTTTAGGGGCAAACTAACCACACTGACTGGAGCCTGCTGAGGTCTTCTGTTTGGGTGAGGGGTTCCTGAGTCTCTCATCCAGCCAGCACAGTAGCCCACTGTAGTCCAAAGTTCCAACCATGATGCTCCCGGTGGAAGGGTGCACTCAGTGGCGGCAGTGCCAGGCAGCTCAGGCCTGTGATGTTCCCAGTTGGAGGGCATGCTTACCTGATGTTCCTGCTTACCTGATGTTCCCAGTGGAAGGTTGGGCTCAGTGGCCACAGTGTGAGGCAGCTCAAGCCTGTGGTGTGCTTACTTGATATTCCTGGTGGAAGGGCAGGCCCAGTGGCGGTGGTCTCAGGAAGCGGAGGCCTTCAGCTGGCTTCCGAGATGTTCTCATGGTGGAAGGGTGGACCCAGCAGCAGCAGTCCCAGGCAGCTCTAAATCTTGATAATTAAAAACACTGTGCTTTTCTTCTCTTCCTTTCTGCTATAATTATAATTATATGTCATAAACTCAACATTAAGATGATAATTATTATAAAATCACATCTTTTATAAAGTTAAGAGAAAAATTAAAAATTATGGACCTTTTTCTTCTCACAGATTTATCATTTTTAATGTGTTTCATTTCTTCATGTGAATTCATTACTGTCTGTTGTCACTTCTTTCAACCTGAAGTAATAGTAAATAGTTTTGTGAGATAGATTTCCTAGCAATGAATTGTCTCAGTCTTCATCCATCTTTCAATTTCTTTTTAATTATTTAAGAGAAAAAAAGACACAGAAAAGAAAAACAAAAAACAAAACTGACAAACAAATACCAACAGCAAACCCAAAACAATAACAGTGTAGGTTTTCAAAACAAGATGATAGGAATTTAACAATGGTTGTAGTATTGCATAACATTACCTTTAGAAGTGTTGCTTCTATTATCACATATAGAGATGCAAAACTGATCCAGTCATATGAGTATCAACTGTTCTTTCCCAAGAAATAATAGAATTAGTAGTATATTCATCTTAGCTATCTTATGGGTATATATATATATATATATATATATATATATATATATATTTAATATATATATTTTATATATATATACACAACTTTATATTTTTCCTTTTCCCTTCCTTCTTGTCTTCTTTCTCCTGTCCCAGTTACTTTTTCTCTGAGCAGTTTCTTCTTACACAATACTTATTGTAGATTTTGGATTATATTTGCTCTTCCTGTTTCTTATACCAGGGAGGCAACACAGAATTTACTCATATGAGTTTGATTTATTTCACTTACAACTATAGTTTCAAGTTTTATCCATTTACTTATAAAAGCCTCGATGCAATCTTTCTTTATAGCTGAGTAGTACTCCACTGTATGAAAATACCACATCTTTTTATCCATTTGTCAGTTGATGGGCACTTGGGTTGTTTCTAAGATTTGGCTACTACAAATTGTTCTGCTATAAACATGTGTGCATATATGTCATTGTGGTATGATGTTTCCAGTTCTTCTGGGAAAATGCCCAGAAGTGGGATAGCTGAGTCAAATGGAATCTCTAATCTTGGCTTTTGGAAGAACCTCCACACTGATTTCCACAGTGGTTGTACCAACCTACACACCCTCTAAAAGTGGAGAAGAGTTCCTTTTTCCCTTACAGCCCCTCCAGCATTTGTTATCAGTTGATTTCTTGATCTTGGCCATTCTTTCTGGAGTGAAATGGAATCTCAGTGTTGTTTTAATTTGCGCCTCTCGAATGACCAATGATACTGAACATTTTTTTACATATTTATTTGCCATTTGTATTTCTTCATCAAAGAAGTATGTATTCATGTCAGATGCCCATTTTTGGATTGGGTCTTTGAATTTTGGGGGCCTGAAATTTTTAATTCTTTATATGTTCTAGATATAGATACTTTGTCTGAGGACAGTTGGCTATGATATTTTCCCAATTTATGAGTTTCCTTTCATTCTGCTGGAGATTTCTTTTGACATGAAAAAATTTTTTAATAAGACAAGATCCTAGTTGTTGATTCTGGGAAGTATTTCTCATGGAGTTTGATTTTTGTTCATAAACTCTCTGCCTACTCCTATGTTGTCAAATTTTCTACCTACTTTGTCTTCCAGAAGACATAGTGTTTCTGTTTTAATATTTAGATTTGATCCCTTTTGACTTTAGTGCATGATGATAAACATGGGTCTAGTTTTAGTTTTTGGCATATGGAAAGTCAGTTTTTCCAACACCACTTATTAAAGAGGCTGCCTTTCTTCGAGTGAACATGTTTGACTCCTTTGCCAAAGATAAGGTGGCTGAGTGTGTTTGTAGTTGTGGTTGTATATTCTAATCTATTACACTGATCTTTATGTCTGTTTTTATTTCAGTACCATGCTGATTTTCTCACAGTAGCTTTGTAGTATAATTTTTAGTTTGGGATTGTGATGCCTCCTGCCTTGCCTTTGTTGCCCAGAATTTCCTTTGCCATTCTAGGTCTCTTCTGGTCCCAGATGGATTTTAGGAAAGATTTCTCTAGATCTGTGAGATATGCAAATTCTATTTTGATTGAAATTGCATTAAATTTGTATAACAATTTTGGGAGAATGACCAGTTTTGTCTTTGAAAATTTTGAAGGACAAAGCTTTAAAATTAAGACTTAATAATGTACAGCATTATTGTAAAGCATTTAAAATTCAGTGATTTTAAGTATATTCTAATCATGGTGTACCACAATCACCCATATTTAATTTTTTTTATTTAAAGAGAAGGAAAAAGAAAAAAAAACAAACAAAACAGAAGGAGGGTAGCAACAATACAGAATTCTGAAGGGGAAAGAAAAAAAAAGAACAACAACCACAACAAAAGAAAAACAGAAACAAAAACACTAAGAAATCGCCACTTGATAAGTTACATACTGTCATCATTGGAAATAGTTGTTCAAGTTACAAAGTTAAAACATACAAAGTACACATTCAAACAATGAGCCTGTTAATGGTTCTGCTCAACATTCTAACAAAAACAGCAATATGGACATTTATCTTACACACTTAAACACACATGCAGTTATATCCTTTAGAGCATTTTTTTTCCTCTCTTTTTTACAGTAGCAATTACACATTTTGGGTTTCATTATTCCTACAGTTCTTATTACTTTTTACACTAGAAAAACAATGTGATATTTATCAACATGACTCTTATTTATTTCACTAATGAGGATAGTCTCAAGTTGTCCCCATTTCCCTATGAAGGCCTCAAGATCATCCTTTTTCATAGCTGAGTAATATTCCGTTGTATAAAAATACCACATGTTTTTCATCCACTCTGCAGTTGATGGGCATCTTGGTTATTTCCAAGATTTAGCTATTACAAATTGTGCTGATATGAATATAGGTGCACATATATCACTGTGATATGAACTTTTCAGTTTCTCTGGGAAAATACCCAGGAGGGGAATAGCTGGGTTGAATGGAGCTTCCAATCCTAGTCTTTGAGAATTCTCCATACTGATTTCCATAGTGGTTGCACCAGTCTACACTCCCACCAACAGTGGAGCAGTGTTCCTTTTTCCCCACAGCCTTGGCAACATTTGTTATCAGTTGATTTTTTGATGGCAGCTATTCTTTCCAGTGTGAGATGAAATCTCAATGTTGTTTTAATTTGCATTTCTCAAATGACCAGTGATGGTGAACATTTCTTCATGTATTTGTTTGCCATTTGTATATCTTCATCTGAGAACTGTGTGTTCATCTCAGTTGCCCATTTTTGGAGATGGTCTTTGAATTGGGGGGGGGTTGATGTTTTTCAATTCTTTATATGTTCTTGATATAAGTCCTTTGTCTGAAGGGTTGCTGGTTAAAATTCTTTCCCATTCTGTGAGTTTTCTTTTCACTCTGCTGGTGATTTCTTTTGAAGTACAGAAACTTTTCAATAATATGAGATCCCAGGTGTTGATTCTCTGAAGTGTTTCCCGTGCAGTTTGTGTTTTGTTCATGAATTCTCTGCCTACACCTATGTCTCCAAGATTTCTACCTACCTTATCTTCTAGTAGATTTAGTGTTTCTGTTTTAATGTTTAGGTCTTTGATCCATTTAGACTTTAGTTTTGTGCATGGTGATAGGCATGGATCTAGTCTCAGTCTTCTGCATGTGGAGAGCCAATTTTTCCAACACCATTTATTAAAGAGACTATCTTTTTTCCAGTGAACATGTTTAGCCCCTTTGTCAAATATCAGGTGGCTGAATGTCTTTGTACCTATATTTGTATTTTCTAATCTGTTGCATTGATCCTCAGGTCTATTTCTTTGCCAGTACCATGTTGATTTTATCACAGTGGCTTTGTAGCACAGTTTCAAGTCAGGAATTGAGATGCCTCCTGCCTTGCCTTTATTGCCCAGAATTGCCTTTGCTATTCTAGGTTTCTTCTGTTTCCAAATGAATTTGAGGTGTATTTTCTCTAGATCTGTGAGGTATGTCAATGGTATTTTGATTGGGATTGCATTAAATCCATATAACAGTTTGGGAGTATGTCCATTTTCACAATGTTGATTCTTCCTAGCCAAGAGCATGGAACATCTTTCCATTTTCTAATATCCTCTTCAATCTCCTTTTTTAGCATAGTATAATTTTCAGTATATAGGTCTTTTACATTCTTGGTTAGGTTGATTCCTAGATATTTCATTTTTTTAGATACTATTGTGAAAGGCAATATTTCCATAATTTCTCTCTCAGTGAGTTTTTTGTTTGTGTACAGGAATGCTATTGATTTTTGAGCATTGACTTTGTATCCAGCTACACTGATAAATTTGTTTATTACCTCTAGTAGTCTTTTAATGGAATTTTTTTGGTCTTCTATATAGAGTATCATGTCATCTGCAAATAGTGATAATTTAACTTCTTCCATTCCTGTCTTTATTCCTTTTATTTCCTTCTCTTGTCTGATTGCCCTGGCTAGTGTTTCCAGAACTATATTGAATAGGAGTGGTGATAATGGACATCCTTGTCTTGTTCCTGATTTTAAAGTGAAAGTTTTCAGTTTTTGTCCATTTAGTATAATATTGGCTGTTGGTTTGTCATAGATGGCCTTTATAAGGTTGAGGTAGACACCATGTAAATCGAGTTTCTGAAAGGATTTTATCATGAACATGTGTTGGATTTTATCAAAAGACTTTTCTGCATCTATTGAGATGACCATGTGGTTTTTGTTTTTGGCTCTGTTGATGTGCTGTATTACATTTATTGACTTGCGTATGTTAAACCATCCCTGCATTCCTGGATTGAACCCCACTTGGTCATGATGTATAATCTTCTTGATAAATTGATAAAATACTATTTGCTAGTATTTTATTAAGAATCTTTGCATCTATGCTCATTAGTGAGATTGCCTATAGTTCTCCTTTTTGGGTGGGTCTTTCTCTGGTTTTGGTATCAGAGTAATACTTGCCTCCAGGAATGATTTAGGGAGGATTGCTTTCTTTTCAATTTCCTTGAAGAGTTTAAGGAGTATTGGCATCAGTTTTCTCTAAATTTCTTATAGAATTCAGCTGTGAATCCATCAGGACCTGGGCTTTTCTTTGTTGGTAAGTTTTTTATTACGTTTTCAATGTCAATAGCTGATATTGTGTTACTCAAAATTGCTATATCTTCTTGGTTGAGCTTTGGTAGTTCATATGTTTCTAGAAATCTGTCCATTTCCTCTGTGCTTTCTTCTCTATGTGAGTAGAGATTTTCAAAGTAGGTACTCATGATCTTTTAAATTTCCATGGGATCTGTAGTAATTTCCCCCTTTTCAGTCCTTATTGCGTGAATTTGGGTTTTTTTCTTTCTTTTTCTTTATAAGGTTAGCTAGAGGTTTGTCAATTTTGTATATTCTCTCAAAAAACCAGCTTTTTGATTCATTAATTCTTTGTATTATTTTTTTAGTTTTAATTGTGTTGATTTCTGCTCTAATCTTTACAATTTCCTGTCTTCTATGAGCTTTAGATTTAACTTG
>PVJX010002626.1:0-55764 GCA_004027295.1 Dolichotis patagonum | reverse complement strand
CAATTTTGTATATTCTCTCAAAAAACCAGCTTTTTGATTCATTAATTCTTTGTATTATTTTTTTAGTTTTAATTGTGTTGATTTCTGCTCTAATCTTTACAATTTCCTGTCTTCTATGAGCTTTAGATTTAACTTGCTCTTCTTTTTCTAGAAGCTTGAGATGCAGCATTAGATTGTTTATTTGTGCTCATTCTGTTTTCTTGATATAATAGTTTATTGCTATATATTTCCCTCTTAAGACTGCTTTCATTGCATCCCACAGATTACAATAGGTTGTTTCTGCATTTTCATTGAATTGTAGGTATTGCTTTAAATCTTCTTTAATTTCCTCTGTAGCCCACTGGTTGTTCAAAAGGTTGTTATTTAATTTCCATGTATTTATGCCAGTTTTGCAGTTTCTTTTGCCATTAATTTCCAATTTCAGTGCACTATGGTCAGATAGTATGCATGGGACAATCTCAATACCTTTGCATTTACTTAAAAATGCTTTATGGGATAATATATGGTCTACTTTGGAGAATGTCCCATGGGCAGCCGAGAAGAAAGTGTATTCTGATGTGGTTGGGTGGAATACTCTGTAAACATCCACTAAGTCCTATTGCTCACAGGTATGATTCAGTTCTATTATTTTTTTGCTAATTTTTTGCCTAGTTGATCTATCTCTTTGTGACAGTGGGTGGTTAAGGTCCCCTGTAATAACTGTGTTCTTGTGTATTTGGTTTTTCATGTCCTTTAGTATTTGTCTTATGTAGTTGGGTGCTCCTGTGTTTGGTGCATATATATTTATAATTGTTAGTTCTTCCTCTTGAATTTTTCCACTTATGAGTATGTAGTGACCTTCTTTGTCTCTTTTAATCATTTTAGGTTTGAAGTTCACAATGTCTGCAAATAGAATAGTTACCCCTGCTTTTTTCTGGGTTCCCATTGCATGAAATACTGTTTTCCATACTTTGACTTTTAATCTATGAGTTTCTTTTTGATTCAGATGCATTTCTTGTATACAGCATATTGTGGGATCCTGTTTCTTGATCCATTCTGTCAACCTGTTTCTTTTGATATGTGAATTGAGCCCATTTACATTTATAGATATCACTGATATGTATTGGCTTGACTTTACCATGTTGTGTTACTGTTGTTAGTTTCCTGCCTTTCTCCCTTGTTTACTTTCTTGTCCAGCCGGGTGATTTTTTTCTGTTGTTGCTCTGGAGATTGTGGTCATTTTTTATCTCTATCTAGGATGTCCTTGAGCCTTCTTTCTAAGGTTAGTTTGAGGGATATGAATTTCTTTAGTTGTTCTTTGTCATGGAAGTATCTTGTTTCTCCATTAAATTTGAAAGACAGTTTTGCTGGGTATGTCAGTCTGGGTTGAAAGATTTTTTCTTTTAGGTCTTGAAATACTTCACTCCAAGCTTGTCTTAACCTGAAGGTTTATGCTGAGAAGTCTGCTGTGATTCTAATAGGCTTTCCTTGGTCGGTGAGTTGTGTCTTTTGTCTAACAGCTTTTAGTATTCTGTTTTTATGCTGTATGTGTGAGATCTTAATAATTATATGTCTGGGTGTAGGTTTATGTTGGTTATGACTATATGGCATTCTATATGCCTCACTTACTTATAGATCTGATTTTTCCCCCATGTTTGGGAAATTTTCTGCCATTATTTCTGTGAACAGCTTAGCTATATCCTTTGCATTTTCTCCTACCTCCTCACTAATGCCTATTACTCTAACATTGTTTCTCTTGGCATCATCTTGTAGCTGTTGGATTGTCATTTCATGCTGCTTTGTTGTTTTTATAAGTTCTACCCTTTCAAGATCGCTATCCGCAATCCTGTCCTCAAGGTCCAAAATTCTATCCTCAGCTTCATTTAAATGGCTTTGTAGGCTTTCAATGCAATTTTTTGTTTCTTGCATATCTCTTTCAATTTGTTTCATAGATTCTGCTTGTTTTCTGCATTGTTCATTCAAAGTTTCAATCTCCCATGCTCCTGTAGTTTCTTATCTCTTTCTTTTCTAGCTATGTTGAGCAACTCATTTACTAAGGTTGTTACTTTTGTCTTTACATAAGACATTATTTCTAATTTGATTTTCTCCGTAGCCTCATGGATTTGTTTCTTTACTTCATTTGCTATCTTTTCAGAGATTTCTGGTGTATGAATTTTGGGGTCCTCTATTTCATTACCACCTGCACTTGCTCCTGATGGACTAGATGTTCAGGATTCCATTTTGCCTTTTCGTTTAGTCATTTTCACCTTTTGGGTGAATTTCTGGTCTTTCTATTCCAACAGACACAACTTTCTGCAATGTGTATTTCAGGGGTCTACTGTGTGGTTGATGTTTGTCAAATTGCTGAGTACTACAATGAAGAGGGGATCCCATCTCCTGAATTCCTCCTACCGTGCCACACTGACCAAAGCCTGATGAGGTCTTCTGTTTGGGTGAGGGGTTCCTGAACCTCTCATCAAGCCAGCATGGTAGTCCATTGTAGTCCAATGTCCCCAGTAGAAGGGCACATCCAGCAGATGTTTTCCCAGTCAGCTCAGTCCTGTGGCAGGCTTCCTGGATGTTCCTGGAGAAGGGGGGGGGGCAGCAGCAGTAGTCCCAGGTACCTCAGGCCCTCTGCCACTGGTCTGTGCAATGTTACCAGTCCCAAACAGCCCAGGCCAAGCTGCCAGTCTCCACGAAGTTCCCAGTCCCAAACAGATCAGGCCAAGATGCCAGTCTCAGCGAATTTCCTTATGGGTGAAGGGCGGGCCTACCAGACCCCAACAGCACAGGCCGAGCTGCTGGTCTCTGCCAAGTTCCCAGTCCCAAACACACCAGGCCAAGCTGCCGGTCTTCAGGAAGTTCCCTGCAAGTGAAGGGTGGGCCTACGGGTCCCAAACAGACCTGGCCGAGCTGCCAGTCTCTGGGAGGTTCCCTACGGGTGAAGTGCGGGCCTACTGGTCCCAAACAGCATATTTAATTTTTGGACCTTTTCATAACCCTTATGAATTTGCCCATCCTGGATATTTCATATAGATGGAATCACACCCTTTCTTTGCTCCATCGTCTTTCATTTAGCTTAATGTTTTAAAGTTTTATATATTCCTCATAAATTTATGTCAGAATAATATCTCATTTACAGATACACCACACTTTGTATATTCATCAGCAATGTATAAATGGACATTTATTTCTATTTTTTTAGATATTATGAATAATGTTGCTATGAACATTTGTGTGCAAGTTTTTACATAGCATATGTTTTCATTTTTCTTGGGCATATACTTAAGAGTGTAATTGCTGAATGATTTGATAGTTCTGAGTGTAATAGTTTGGGGAACCATGAAGCTCTTTTTCATAGTGGATGTTCCATTTTACCATTCTACCAGCAGTATATGAGAATTCTAATTTCTAAGTATTCTTACCAACACTTGTTATTTTCCATTTTGTGATTACTGCTATTCTTTTAGGAAGGAAGACATATCTCATGCTTTTAACTTTCATTTATATTGTGAGAAAACTTTGAATGACGGCAATAGATAAACTATAGGTTTGAACGTCTGTCGAGCACTAAATAAGTAAATTTAAGCAAGGTGCTATAACTTTCTAAGAGCATTTGCTTTCACATTAATTTATGTTATATCATCTAGTTACCTATTATTTTTTGGTAGCACAGCTAAACCACATCATAATCCAAAGAGAAATTTGAACTTATAGGAGGCTCATACTTGGAATTCTTGGGAGAAGAACTAAGTTCTTTCTATGAATATTTTGATCCTGATCTTATGATGATAGAATTTAAAGTATAAGATACAGAAATAAGCTGTAAAATGATCTGATTGGAATTCGGTTACTTGCCTACAGCCCAAGATTGCTATTCCCTAATATCCACCAAGCTCCCAGTTTACAGAAACAACTGCAATTATCTTTCTAGATCAGCAGTTTCTTAAATTTTTGAAGTCATTAACCCTTTTGAACATTTTCTAGAAGCTACAGATTCCAACCCCAGGCAAACGTTTTGTAAATTTAGAATATTTTTCAATCAATGTAATTTATTTCACTAAAGTTTATTTCTGTCATGTAGATAGAATAGAAAAATTTTGCCTATAAAGAATGACATTTCTTTCTTATTCTTTGTCTAAATGAATTAAATACTCAATGAAAATAGTTAAATTTCAAACAAAGTTAAAAGTAGAATTCATTTGTGAAGGTTTATTTCAGGACAAGAGAAGTTTTTGTTGGCCTGAACTAAAATTTGGAAATTATGGAATGATTTTGAATATAGCAACATGTCTGACTTTGACCCAAATTCTTTTCAAATTTTCATTTTAGTGGCTAAAATTTTTAGAATGTATGTGATATCAATACCTTCCTTTACCAGACAAGGACAGGCTTGTTTCCAGACACCTGAATTCCCTCAAGATTCTTCAAGCTGAATTTATATTGCATCATTTCCTTTGTCCTAACGTATGAGGTCAGCTCTGTCTGTGTGTGCCTACTGGTGCTGTCTATCTTTACCAATGGAAGCTATCTTCTGAATCTGCACTCTGAAATTTTAAACAAATAATCTCATCAGAAATATTTGCCTCAATATTTTGTTGCCTTTACACATTTGTCTACAGAAGTCTCTAAGGTTTTATCCTCTCTCCTTTATTTACAAAAGCTTTTCTATCTTTATGAAGGTAGTTTAGTTGATTTAGTTTTTATGTCCAACATTATTTTACAGAACAACAAAAAAGTTAGCTCAACTAATAGTTTTTGTTTTTATTTGTTTGTTTATATTTAACCAAGTTTCATAAGGGTGCCCACAGAGTCTTGAATGGAAGGATTTTACTGTTTCCTATAGTCAAAAGTATTACTGAAAAATCCAAATTATGGATGAGTACTTTCCCATCAGGTTATACTGAGCAAGCTTTCCTTTTCTCTGTCAGACTGAATTTTATCCTGGTGCTTCAACCAACTTTTTCAAGTTGGGATCTCAAAATACCCAGTGAACTTTTGTTTAGTAAAATAATTTGTATTTTGAGCTCATTTCTTCACAAAAAGCCAGTTGAAAATGAGGTAAGTACAGCTCTGGTTCTGATGAATTTGAGGATTTACTTCTAAGTAGATGATGACAAAACTTCTTTCAAGTTGGCTGGTAGTGTGTCTGACTGAAATGCATACCGATGAGGAGAGCAGTGAGTCATGATGACATACGGAGTCTCTTTGTTCATCAAAGCAGCAAACCAGATGTGTTACCAAGTCCTGCAAAGGCTCCATCTGTGCTTGGAATATCAAGATCATCCTCATGGGGAAGTTTTCTTGGCAAAGAAACTTGTCACCATTTTGAAGGCAGTGAGGGTCTTTGAAGTTTCAAAAAAGGCCTCAGGAAAAAGGAATCCTTCTTTGAAGTAGAGGCCTATACCCAGTGGCTCAGTCAGCTACAACTACAATGGTTTTTTTCCAGTTCTTTTTGAAAGGAATAATAAGTATCTGCCACTTCTCCCACAAATGGGCTATAAAATATATGATGAACTGGGAGATATATTGTGTTGCTGGTATAATACACTGCTCCAGATTTCTTTCTGTGACCCAACTCAAACACTAATGCAACCCTTTCCAAGGCACATGGATTAACCAAGCCTTCCCCAGTTGTATATGGCATTGTAAAGAATCAAACTTATCTAATTCTTCAAAATAACAATTTAAAACTTGGAAGAATCTTTAAAAAAATCCTTACTATTTATATAATATATTTTTAGCATATGTGATCTTTCTTCAGCATGGTTAGCTCTAACAAATTTGGCTATAAAAGGTAGATCAAGAGACACTTCAGTGTTATTATACTTTCTTTCCTGGAATATTTCCCAATTTATGCCAGACCTCACATAACATAGAAGGATGCCCATGACCATAAGTATCAGGAAAGATTCAAAGGCAAACGATGAGACAGCAATGCCTCGGCTAAGTTCCTAAGTTCCTAAAAATATACAAGAGAATCCATGCCATTCCACTTTTATTTAGAATGAAATAATATCTCAGTTTGTGAGATGACATTAGAATATATGTTTTTAACCAAGATGGATGTAAACTAAGAATAAAATTGAAGAGACTTTATTGGAGAGGGTATGTGTGTTCACAGATTTTTTGGAAATCATCCATAAGGGGCTATGTCATGGACCTCTGGTTAAATTCTTTAAAATCCACTTCTGGATTAAGTGAATCTATGCTTTTAAATCACTTTATATTGGCTCTCCATAGAACTGTTTCCATGGAATGATGATGCCTCTAACTTACAGTGAAAATTACTGTGACAAATAGCCTCGTAAAGCACGTTGCTTTGTTAACTATATGGATACTATGAAAGATGTTTTCATTACAGAACACAATTCTCTGTCTCTGTGTTTCTCTCTCTCTTTCTCTGCTAAAGGGAAAATTTATTTTTATCTTATAGACATTTTCAAACACAAAGTGAATCATATTTCCCTTCACAGTGGTTGCTAAAAGATTTAGAACCATATTTGTGGCCTACCAAAAAAAACTGAGTCAATATTTTTGAAATCTTGATCTAAGTAAATTCAAGTTGCTATTTTCAAGTTGCCAACTGTTTTCTGATTTATTTTCAAGGACTTTTTTTTAAATTAGGAAAAATATTTTCATTTGTGTTTTGCAAAGGTAAAGCAAAAACTCTTAGTTTAGAATGGGGAACTTTGTACAACATGGGAATTAAGTATCTTTGAATACTAATGTAAAACTTTGTCCTTCTTTAAGGGACTCACATTTGTTCAAAATATCATGTTACTGGAAGAAGGGCTGAGGCTGAAGGAGAGGAGAATGTCATCTTCTCTCTTTATGGGGCCTCAGTGAAGTTTGGCCTCCCGAATTTCCAGCAGAGTTGAGAATTAAAAAAGAAAAAAAAATGCTTTGTGTAGGTAAACTGGAGCTTGCCACTAGACAAACTAGGGAGGAGAAATGGCTGGTGTAGGAGAAACTATTGGATTTGGCTTACAACTTCTAGAAGCATTAACCATTTTAATATCCAATTTAAAATTTCTTTTTCTGGTGGGAATTTCTTGTGATAGTTTGTTTTCATTTACTAAAGTCTTATATAGTCTAAAAACTGATCTAAAGTGTGATCTCTCCTTAAAGAGAAGGAGAATATGCAATGTACAGTGGTCAATGAAACTGATTCTGAAATGACCAGAGTAAATTATGCCCAAAATAAGATGGCAAGTAGGAGGTAAGTAACCACCAAGGGTGGTATTGGGAGGATTCTGGCAGAGCTCTAGAAACAGTGAAAGAACTTTGAGGAAGACTGGATTGCCCATGGTTACATGCTATGGGGACTTGGAGTATCCTTTTGGATATTAAAAGCAACAAAAAAGAAGTAAATAAAGGCAATAGTGATACAATACATGAAGACTGAAGTAAGTGTGGTTGTGTATTAGGGTTACAAGAAGTGTAACTTTGCAACATGCATTTAATTTATATTATCAATATTTATTCCCTCATTTCCTTGATCATCATTCTTATACACTTACATATGTACTTATTTGGTTTTCCTGTAATATGAACCCAGGAAGGTTGAAGTAACAGCAGAACAAGCTGATTTGGGCTAGAACCCATGCATTACAAGGCAGCATATGTCACCACTCGGTGCAGAGGAACTGTGAGTGGGAGGGTCCAGGGTGCTCCGCGGACAACACTTATTGTTGTCCTTTTCTGTGCAGTAAACATGAAAATTACCTTATTAGCAGGGAAGTTCTTGTTGCCAAGCATTCAAAACTTAGATTCCTACTGTTCGTCACGACCATGGGAAAACAGCTATAAAGCACCCGAGATCTTGAGGAAGCTGGAGCACTTGCTGATAGGGTTAGGCAGGATTGGGTTTAAATTCCCCACTGGGCGTGGAAGTAAGGCCATTCCCAGGCATCTTACCATGAGTGATCCAGGATAAGCACTTGCTGTTTCAGGTTCTTGTTGTTTTGTTTGTTTAGTTGGGTTTTGGTGCTGGGGATTGGACCCAAGACCTCACACGTGCTAATTAAACACATGTTCTTCCACTACATTCTACTTATAGGCCCTAGATTTTTAAAAAATCCTGCCTATTATTTCATAGTATCTTTGGAAATTATCTTAAACTGCTTCTGGAAGAAAGTAGGATATAAATAATGAATAAAATCCAAAATAATAGGAACGTGATGGTGACAGTACCCCCCCATCCCACTTTACAGTTCTACCAGAAGAAAACTGTCTTCAAAATAGTCCACTCCAAACAATGGACACAATGATACCCCAAAATTCAAAGCCTGCTTGGACCTCCCTTTAGAAGCCATTTACAAACCCCAGAAAATAATTACTTTATGGCAAATGAACATTCTTTCTCAATCCACTCATCTTTCTTCCTCCTTTCCCTTTTCCTTATGTTTTTCTGGCTGAATGCTTTCCCTCCCTTCTCTGCCCTTTTGTTATCTTCCACATAAACAGCAGTAATAGTTCCAGAGTGGCTTGGGCTGATACTGGTTGACAGGTACAGCTGCTGGGAAATGGCTGTGAGGGCAGATTGGCACGGAGGAAAGGTAAGGAATGTGCAGCAACACCAAGAGGAGATTGGCTGGGATTAGTTCATTTGTAGGTGGTCTGCAGAGGGCGATTTCATAGCTGAGTCCTGTATGTCTGAATCATGGTGAGGAGGAAATGCTATGATAAGTCAAATTATCTTGAGTTTAGGAAAACATATACAGAGCATCATGTAAATGAGTAGAGAAATAATTATTACCTATTTATTTAAAAGGAAATAGAAAGTTATTTTGGATCCTATAGAACTCTGTTGAAAAGACTTGAATAGTAAAAGTAGTTTTTTGGTTTGATATATCTGAGTAGTTAAAGAAAATATGTAGTAACAGAAAATATGTTCCTCAAGCCAAAAAATACAACTAAGTAATGTGGAAAGAGGAAAGAGAGTGTGCATGAATTAGAACTAAGTGCCCTTAAATCAAATCCATTTTCTCCTACACCACAAAGAGTAAGGATTATTACACTTATAAATTCAAAAGCCTATGTGTAAAATTTTTATATTCCTGTTTTCTTGGAGGGTTTAAGTATTTGCAAAAAGAGGGAAGTTTTAAAATAAATAAATGATGTATTTTATAATTACCTTGATCTCCTTTCTGAATGTGAAATTCCTTCCTTTTTGAATATGAATATGAACAGTTTCAGTTATACCTGGTATAAATTTTTTCTTGGTTATGAAAACAAGATTTTCTGAAAAGTGGAATAACAAAACAAGAGATAAAAAATAAAATTACTCATAACAATACTGTTTATATTTTGATTTATTTTCTTCTAACTACTTTCTCATGGCTTTCAAAGAAATAATGTAATATGATTATTTTTAAAAGAATGTTTATGGCAGTTGGAATATGATAGCATGCAATGCTTTCCTCTTAGCCTACAAACATTTCCAATGCTTCCAAGACTAGGATAACACATGGAGAACCAGGAAATTCACTCCGTTATGGCCAGCACACAACCTTGTATTCTGTATTCCCCAAGTTATCATTGTTCATCACCACAATTCAAACACCTTACTGGCCAGCAGGGCTTAACCATTATTATGTCCATTTTTACAATTTACCATTGGCTTAGACTGTAATCATAGGGCCAATATATGACAGCCAAGGCAATGGGACTGATTTTTCATAGTACATAGTACAGTCTCAACTTTTGTGAAATTTAGATTACAAAATCTTTGTGAGAGTCCAGATAAGAAAATGTTGATGAGACTTAGGATAGTAACTACAAAGATAATAAATTTTAAAAATTAGATTTTTTGTGTTATGGTTGGTTCATTGTGTCAATTTGAGAAGTTCAGAAGCTTAACTATGTAACTCAGTAGTTCTACATCATAGGGTATAGAGGACATGATCTAGGGAAGCTATTTCCCCCCTAGGATATTGTAATAGTTGATTTATTATGTGAATTTGAGAAGTTCAGAAATTTAACTAAGTAACTCAGCAGAGGACCAGGGACTTCACTTTGTACACATCCTAAGCCAGTGCAAGAGGAGAGCACAGAGATGGTGTGAGTGCTACCATGCTGTTGGACTGCTATCCTGCATACAATATCAGGGAGGAGGAGAGGCTTGTTTTCCCTCTTTTTGGTCTTGCTGCATTTGCTGTCTTCTACCCCCATGATGAATGGTTGCCCCCTAGCCATGTCACCCTACCGTGGAGCCAACTGATTTGAACTGAAACTTTCACAAACTGTGAACTAAATAAACCTTCTCTTCCTTAATTTTGGGCATCGGGTACTTTGTCTCAGCAATGAGAGAAAAGAAACTAAGATGCTTGGTTAGAAGTGGAATCAACAGTATTTGCTAATGGAATAAATGTGGAAAAGGAAATAAATCAAAGATGGCTTAAGCAACTGAAATAGTGGGGGTACCACTTTCTGAAGGGAGAAGCTACTGGAGAAAGAGATTTTGAGGATGGATACGCTAAGTCTGAATTTATTTTAAACATCAAATCAAAGATATCCAATGTACAAATCTTAAATTTTAAGTGGAGAGGTAGTGGTAGAAATATTACTTGGGGATTACTGAGGAGACATTGTTGTGTAATACAGTTTAGTGTTTAACAGCATGTGTTCTGGAACCAGAAAATCTTGGCTGAGACTTGGCTCATCCCCTACTAGCTGTGGCTCTGAGCAAATTCACTCCTCTGTACCTCTCTTTTTAGTCTAAAATAGAAGTAATAGAAACTATCTCATAGTGCTAATGTGATGTTTGTCAATCATATATAAGCAGGAGATACACAAAGTAGATACCCAAAGTAGAAATGCCAACCATTAGTTCTATTATTGTCATGTGAGTGTAGTTTGTACTTAAAGCCGTGGTACTCAGTGATATCACTTGAGTCTAGCTAAAAGTGATGTTCTAGAAAAATCTAGAAAAGGCCGAGAGACTTGAGATCCACTCTGTCTCCATTTTCAATTAAAGGAAAAGAGACCAGTATAAGAGACCGAACATGAGTAAGACCAACAGAATAACAACCCAGAAGTTGAATGAAAATTTTTGAAAGAAGCAAAATAAACACATCAATTTGTATTGGAGAAGTTTCATAAGATGAAGCCTGAGAATCATCTACTAACTCTGGTAACACAGAGATTTAAGAGGATTTTTACAGGAGCCATTCTGATGGGAAAGGATGAAACAATAAATGTCATACACAAAGGACAAGATCATGGAATTGTGTCTGTATTCATTAAAATCATGTTATCTTGCCAAGACACTGCCACTATGACAGCCCTATAGAGACCTGGCTAAGGACACAGTAGATTTAAAATTTTATCTCATGCACACTTAAGGGAATGAGATGCCAGACAACACTGTCCAAAGACCATTTTAGTAGCTTTTTTGTGTGTGGAAGGTATAAGCCATATTTGCATAAGTTAAGTGATGTTATACTACTGTCTTACACAAGATAAGACAATACCAGGCATGATATCTACCCAGAGTAGTTTCTTTAACTCAGGGAAGTGTTGGTGTTTTTACTTTCATGGTCTCTGAGACACTATCTTTTACTCTCTCTTCTTTGCACATTGCTAAACTGTGAATATTTCTCCATGTTATTGCAATTTTTTCAGGAACATTATTTTAAATAACTGTTTAATAATTCAACCTGTGACTATTCCATAATTCATTTTATTATTATTTTGTAAATTGATGATGTTTGCAATTTTTAACTGTTATAAGCAATATCATGTTAATTTGTTATATATTAATCTTTGCCCTATTTCTGAACATTTTTGTGGGGGAGTCTCTAAAGTGGGATAAAGTATGAATATTTTAAAAACTCTTGATGAATGGTGTTAAAAAGCTTTTCTAAAGGTCATACAGATGTAAAATATGCTGAGGGACAGAAAGAGAGAGAGCGCTCATCTCACTATACCGTAGCCAGTGTTGAACACACATTTTAAATTGTTACAGTTTTTTTTTCCATGAAAAAAGTATCCTACATCAGTTTTGAATGCTAAGATCTTCATTTGCTTAATCAGCATTGGATATTTCTTCTGAGACTTTTTGCTCATTCTTTTGCCCCTACCCCATTCTTCTGGTTTTTGTTATCTATGGTTATATAGTATCTTGATATGGTGTGTTATCTCTTCTTTGTGACTGGTGACTTTTAAGACAGTCACCACTTCTGCCTCCTCCTATTGCTTACACCCTAGAAAAATGATGGAGAAATAATTGTCACAAGAAAGGGCAGAGAAATCACCAGAGTCTAGGAGGAGGCGTAGCATTGCCCCTGGCCATCTTTAATTCACTGGAAATTTTGTTCCTCTGCAGCAACTTTCTAAGGATCTACAGGGATGGAATAGGAAATTATTTAAAAATTACTGAATCAGTTTTCACCTAGTTCTTTACTGGAATACACTTTCTAAACATATATAAAAGCTGGCCCATTAATTGGAGAATTAAGCTCAATGGTTCAAAGAAAATTAAGCAGTAAACATCATCAAAGAACTGGGAAATGCTACGCTTATGTCGAGCTATGCTTTACCAAATGAAAACGCTCATCCCTGGAGGCAGCTGACTTACGATTCCTCTTATGCTTTTCTGACTCCATAGATATGCAGAAAGATTACTGAAAACTATTGCACTCTAAAGAGAAATTGCTGAAGTATTTGTGACTTAGAACATGAACCAGTTAAAAATTCTACAAGAATTATAACAAACCTGACTTTATCTAGTACTTTTAAAATTACCAGGAAATGTAATATTATGTATCCGCTAGGAAGGAAATTGACTATATTTTTCAAGATATTGTGATTTGCCAACGTAAACCCACCAGTGACTCATTATAGGGCTATAAATTTCTGATAGCATAGGTAGTGTGTCCAAACTAAAATTACATGAGTGACAATAAATGTATTCTTGAATTGTGTAAAAACTCAGGTTTTAAAAATTAAGTAACTAGGTATCAATTAAAAGGAAAGCTATAGTAACATTTCCTAAAGCAAAGAATTATTTTATAAGCAAAATTTCTTTACTCAGTTTATTTGAATGCTATGTGAATTTCCTCAAGTTGCTTACTATTTTCTATTTTGGGGGCACAATTACTCCATTTGTAAAATGGTATATTGCTACATCATTTTAGGTATCTCTGTATGGCTCCTTCAACTTGAGAGATTTAATAATACATAGCTTATATATACAGAAAATTTCCTTGTTAGAGCTCTACTCTGTAAAGGGTGCTACTTTATCTGAAAAAAATAAAAACCCAACGTTTATTTGTATGCCTAAGAAGTATCCTGGAACAGAAGAAATATGGAAGGACTCGTATTCAGACAAATCATGGTTTTAATTAGGTTTTCCTGCTTTCTGATGGGTGGTCCTGGGGCTGTCTGGGAAGCGACCCACTTTGACTGTTAAGCAGTATGTTCAGGTACAGCCCCTGCCTGTGTGACTTACGGTGGTCTGAAGTTGTTATAGATCGCGTGAGAGGGCAGTTGGTCAGAAAAGCTTGATGATGAAGGCAGAGTGGAACAGGAAGAAACAAGAAAACTGGAACCCATGAGGACAATCTGGAAGCCATATACACAAACTAGAATCTGGATTCATTTCTCATTGCATTTAATCCTGTGACACAGGTGTTATGCCAAAAAACCTGTTGGCTGCATGTGACCCAGGTCAGTGGCTAGAGAAGGTAAAGGTCCCAGGTCATGAGGCAAGCCAGTACTGCAGTGACATTGAGAATAAGTTCATCACCCTACACTCTGCACCAGCCTTCGGGGTACAGGAGCTGTCCTTCATTTCTGCATCCAAGTCCAGCACAAACATCTCTCTGTAAAACTGTAACAGATCCACACAGAGGAAGGTAGTCTCGGAAATGTAGTTCTAGCTTAGCCAATTTGCATTCATATAAAGACACTATGATGAGTATGTCATTAGTCCACCTGAGCTACGGTTTTCTCATCTATAATGTAAGGTCATTGTGTGTGTGTGTGTGTGTGTGTGTGTGTGTGTGTGTGAAGGGGATCCCTGCTTCATGCTGGGCATGTGTTTCAGTAGTAAAGCACTTACCTAGCATGTGGAAGAGGCCTGGGTTGCATATCCAGCATTAAAAACAAAAATAATAACAATCCCACCCCAAAAAACCCCAGCATTTGGTTGGTATTCAATTGTAATAGTAATATAGTAATGATTGTAACTATTTTCATTTTATAAACATATCATACTAGTATTTTCTTTAAATTTAGTCATCACTTAAAAGAAATCTGTAACTCCTATTCTTAGTACTTCCCCAAAACTGACCATGGGTCTACCACACCTGTGTTGCTGGCCATGGATATCTCACGAATGCCAATGGGCAATTTTCTGCCCTAGTGTTACCTGACTTCTCATTAACGTCAGGCACACCTATTTACTTCCTCCTTAATATGTCTCTAGGCTTTTGCATCAGCATATTGGTTTGGTTTTTCTCATTGATTCCTTTTTCTTTGTCCCTGACCTCTAAATGTTGGAAACAGTTCTGTCCTTGGTCCTTTTATCTTTCTTTTGTCTTGTATAGGTAATCTCATGCTTTCCCATAGCTTTTAATAGCATCTATATGCTGACAAGTCTCATATCTGTGGCTTTCTTGGTACCTTTCTCATTAGCTACAAAATCATACATCCAGCATCCAAGTGCTTACATTTATTGCCATTTGAAAGTAATAAAATATCTCGAACACTGCATATCTGGAAAAAGAACTATTGATTTTTTTCCCCAACCATCCCCTCTTCTTCCATCATCTCTTATTACAGTGCCTCTGACCATTCATCTAAAACAGTCTTGATTTTTCTCCTTAACTCAAACAACACATTAGCAAGTCCTTTTTTTCTCCCTTTCAGCGACATATCCTTAACTTTTCCTGGTGACACCATCTCCGGTATTGTAGCCCTCAAATGAACCATCATAAACCTTCATCTAGACTACAATAATGGCTCCAAGCTCTTATTTTATCTTGGCTTGTGCTTTTCAGGACAGCTTCCTTCGAGGCTACAAAATATAACACTTGGAAGCACAGGGAAGATCGTATCTCTGACCTAGTTAATACCCTCCCAAGAGTTTTATAATAAGAAAGAAAATCTGGAATCTCCCTAGGCTCACCAAATGATATACAATCTACCTTTCTACAATCCAAGTTACCTCCCTGTTCTCTCCATTTGTTAAACTCTACCAACATGAGGCTTCCTTTCTTGTCCCCCACACTTGCTAACTTATTCTGCTTCAGATTCTTAATGTTTTCTGTTTCTTCTTAGGATGTTCTTCTCTAAAACCATTTTAGAGTTGTCTCTTTCTCACAGTTTGGGTTGCAGTTAAATTATCTGCTTGCATAGCTATCTTCCCCAGCCACTCTATCTCAAGCAATGTCCATCTGCCTTCCTCATTTTAAGGCAGCCTCTCTCATCCTGTTTGTTATTGTTCCATGACATTTAACAACATGTAACATTAGCCTTCCACCAGAAAATAGACTTGTAGAGTTACAGTCTTTGTTTCTCTTATTCTTCATAGCATCCTCAGTGCCTGGAACAATGTTTAGTATAAAATAAATGTTCCAAAAATATTTTTTGACTCCTGACTCAGCTGTCAAATCTTGAGAATTCACTGTCCATATATCCCAAAAAACATTCTTAATTTTCATTGTTAAGAGCAATATAAGGATCTAAGTGATTACCAAGAAGTTTTCATTGAATTAGTTTATAAGGTTTGTTTCACTTAATTAAGACTAATTGTATTGATTGTTTGTTTTCTTTTTTTATTTAGAGAAAAAAAGCAAAACAGAAAAAAGGGTAGAAATAATACAGAATTTCAAAAAACAGTAAGAAATCACTAGTTGATAAATTACATACTGTTATCTTAGAAGTAGTTGTTCAAGTTACAAAGTCAAAGCTTAAAAAGTGGACAATTAAACAATGACAGTACAAACTATTCTGTTTGATAAATTAAAAAAACTTAGTATGGTTATCTATCTTGCACATTTAAACATACATACAGTTGTATCCTTTAGAGCACTTTCTTTCCTTTTCATTATTACAATATCTATTATATATTTTGGATCTTATTACTCTTTCAGTTTTTTATTATTATTCTTTATACTAGAGAGACAGTATATTTACAAATGTGAGTCTGATTTATTTCACATATGAAGATAGTCTCAAGTTGTCTCCATTTACCTATAAAAACCTCAGTATCATCCTTTTTGTAGCTGAGTAATATTCCACTGTTTACAAATACCATATCTGAGTGTCTTTGTAATTGTGTTTGCATCTTCTAATCTGTGCCATTGGTCTTCAGGTCTATTTCTTTGCAAGTACCATGCTGATTTTATCATTGTAGCTTTGTAGTATAATTTCAAGTCAGATGCCTCTGCCTTGCTATTGTTGCTCAGAATTGCTTTTGCTATTCTAGGTTTCTTCTGTGTCTATATGAATTTAAGGAGTGTTTTCTCTAGATCTGTAAGGTATGTTAATGGTATTTTTATTGGGATTGCATTAAATCTGTATAACAGTTTGGGGAGTATGGCCATTTTCACAATGTTGGTTCTTCCTAACCAAGAACAAAAAATATCCTTGTTTGTTTTCATACTGAGAGAAATTTGTAGTTTAGTTTTTCACTTGTGGGTGAAGAAACTGAGGCTTGAATATTATAAATAACTTGTGGCACAAAGTAACACAAATCAAGGATTGAATCTGTGTTTGCCTGTTTATAAAACTGTGCTCACCAGATGCATCTGTAAGGGCTAACAATTTGTCTTGATGGGTCTAGAATCTCAAGTCCCCTGAGATCATGAAAAGAGCAGGTGGCCAGAAAAATTGGAGGGAGAACCTGCTTAATTCTCCTTTTGACTTCCCCAAACATCCTACTGAAGAGAAATTCCCATTAAAAGTGCTCCTACTCTTGCTGTTGCTCCTATTTTAGTCCAGTACAAGAGGTGGTTTATGCCATGAACCTACTTTCATGATTGTGTATAACACATACATTTACATTTGAGTGTCAGACAGAGAGGCAAGTGAAGCAGGGAATATCACCTAAGGATGAGACAACTTGCAGCACATGACAGTGATTTTCCTATCATGTTAGCTTACTGCCCAATCATGAGAGTCAATTAAACTGGCCACATTCTCTGGTTAGGAGCCTCTTCTTCCTCATCAATCTGTGTATTTCCTTCTTATGGCTGTACCACATTTGGAAGAAGAGCCATTTTAAAGATGAAAATATGTACTTCTTGAGAAGGCTAACCAGAGAACACCAAACATCTTGGATATACTATTTTTACTAACCAATCACAACTCCCATCAAAGGATAGGAATTTTGATTCAAGTGTTGCAGACTTACAGATTAGGATCTTTGAGTAACTACTATTTATAATAACCCTACTCAATACCTGGAATTGGTCTAGGTGAATTAAATTTATTTATTCTTTTAACTGTTTAACACATATAAAGATAGATGTTATTTTTATTTTATAGAAGAGTTTTAATGAGTTTTAGGTTGTGTTCAGCTAAGATCTTTTAGTATTAGCTAGTATTAGATTTGATTGCAAGTGACAGGAACCTAACAGTGGGTAGAACAAAAAGCAGGTTTTATTTCCCTCTCACAGGCCACTGAGGGCTGGTAGGGTGATTTCACAGTCTGCTGTCCTCCATCCAAGCTTTCTGTCTGATGGTCTAACATCATTGCTCTAGCTCCAGAATTCTTGACCAAAACTTGCTTGTAGAATGAAAAATAGAAAAGAGAAATCTCTCTTCTATTAAGGACACTTCTTGGAAACTACAAGCACTGCTTCTACCTGCAACTATGACCAGAGTATAATTTCAAAGTTGTGCCCAGCACTAAACGAGCCTGGGAAAGTTTCTATTTGGTAGGTACATACCCAGCTAAATTCAGAGTTTGTAACTAAAGAGGAAGGGGAAAATGAATAATGAATGTAAAGGAAATGTAAAGTCTAATATGCATGCTGCAAGATAGGTCCTGGTTATTGCCTCAAGTTTTTGCTCCCTCAGCATCTGAATACTTTTACACACTTATCCCATATATTTTCATTTTTTTTGAGTCAAACATTGGCTAGATGGCAATGTTTATCATATGTATGACTGAACTGAGGAACAAACCAATTTTGTTTATATATTCTCAGTACACTAGCAGCATTTTAGAGGTGTTTGACAAATATGTTTATTGAGTCATTGGGTGGATGAATGGATAGCTGGAGAGCCAGTAGTCTTCTTAATTCATCTTTTTTAAAAAAAATTTTTGGATAAACACAGCCTATCTTGTCAACTTACCTCTTCTCAGGGCTGAAAGAACAGAGAGAAAAGAGAAATGATAATAAGAAAAGTGAAAAGAGGGCAAGATATATTTATTATACAAGTGATATTCTCATCTCCTACTTCCTTCTCTCTCTTTAGTATTGATGTCACAAATATAATTTGTCTACCAAAATGGACCTGCATAACACTCCGCGGGCGATGTCTGAGCATGCCACATTCAAGACTGATGACTAACTGACTGCTTCAGAATTTAGAAATATTTGGAGAAGTTAAAACTGGTGTTATTAAGTTTACATGCTTTCTCTTTGCGCTATATTCCCTGAAAACCTTAATGGAAATTTACATTTCAGACCTTAAAAATGAAATAAAATTTCAAAATTCTTTTCAAGGTAGTACTGGTAAATTCATGGTTATTTCAGATCCATACAAACTACACATCATCAGATTCCTTGTGCAAAATGCCAGTAAGAGCCACTGGCTTGGTTTGAATATAAACATTCAGTACTAAATGACTTCATCAAGCTACAATCCCTGTGCTCAGCGATTTAGAGGAAATCAGCAGCGTAACCAACTTTTCTTTACTTTTGCTGAGCAATTGGGGGCCAAAAATAAAACAATATTACATCAACCTGCAGACAAACAAAAATCTGAATACATTTGCTATATTCTCAGGGCCTTTCTGTGCCTCATGAGCAGAGCCAGTGATGTTAAGATATTTCTATTATGCAGTGGGGTGGAGTATTAGCCAGTGAATACTGACTGCATCATCGGCTCTGCTGGAGAAAGGGAAGGAAAGGTCACAAGAGTGTGAATACTTTCTGGTCAATGAAAGGGAAACCTACTATGTTTCTCTGACCTTTATTAATGAATGAAAGGGACATTATCTGCATTGCTGTGTTGGAAAATCTCATGGATTGCCAAGCCCATTTCTATGAGTGATGGGAAATATGTTATGTGCAGAACTCTGTTAGAAAGACCCAGTTTTTAAAAACTTTTTAAGGCCACATAAAATGTTCCAGGAGTACTGCATCAGTCTTTTAAAAAAAATTTTTATTTAAAGAGAAAAAAAAGCAAAACAGAAAAAAGGGTAGAAATACAGAATTTAAAAAAAAACAGTAAGAAATCACTGGTTGATAAATTACATATTGTCATCTTAGAAATGTTGTTCAAGTTACAGAATTAAAGCATAGAAAGTGGACATTCAATCAGTGAGACTGCAAACAGTTCAGTTCAATGTGCATCAGTCTTTTTAATCAGCAAGAAATGTGAACATTTCTCAAACATTGGTGCGTAATTCTTGGGGCTTTTAAGACAAGTTTGCATAGAATACTGGGCACTATTAGAAGGAAACACTCTGGGAGGCATTGGAAATCATCATTATCTCCAGCATAGACACCTCTTACTGCACAGTAGACAAATTGTTTCATGTAATCCACATAGCAACGGTTAGAGGGAAGTACAATTGGTGTCATCATTATCAGACAGATGACCAGGATGCAGATGCATCTATTTGCTAGGGTGCTTGTATTCTATGAGCAAAGCTGTGGGTTGTGTTTCCCAGTACATCAAAAGTCAAAAATGAAAAATAGATGACAAAAATGAAGGACTGAAGGGATTAAATAGTTTAACCTCAACTCACACAGGTACTTCAGTAGAGTCACAATTTGAATGCAGATTAGTAAGATTAGTAAAGCCTATATTATCCTTCACATTACAGAGCTCACCCAGTCCTTGCCTTCCTAACTAGGTTTCCTTCTGAGATTTACTTAGCTTTTTTCTGTCTCACTTTCCTTGTCTGTAAAGTGAACAAAGTAATTTTGTATCATTTGGTGCATGAAGATTAAATTATAGGATGACATCAGCTATTCAGTAAAATGTCTTGTTACACATACAATGCTATTATTGTTTTAAAGTATCTAATTCAAAGGTTAGGAAGAATCTAATTATCACCCACTTTTCTCATTTTATGACTGAGTAAAACTTCTTATCTACAGAGCTCGGGTTTATGGTCCTAGAGTGTCAGAACTTGAAAAAATCCACATTAAGCATTCCTTATAACAATTGATAAGGCAACTGTGACCCAAAGAGACATTGGGGTGTTGACCTGGAAGAATTGTGTCCTGACAGAATTGTTTTCAAAGCTACTGAAGTGCTTCTTTGGGTGAGTACAATAAACTCTTGTCTTCTCTTTTGTTTTTATTTTATTGCTTGAATATGATGTCGTGCAAACAATGACCCTCTATTAATTATCAATCAAGTATCTAGCATGTTCAACATATTTTTCATATTTGAAAATATAAAAAATAAAAGTTTGGTTTTCTAGAATCTTAAAAATTCATAACCTTTAAAAATTTACACTTTTTAAAGTTTGATCCTATACCAAAAAAATTTATACTTTTTAAAAAGAATATCCCAAGAAGCATAACATATATGGAATACTTTTAAAAACCAATTTAAAGAAGCAAACTCAGCAATCACAATTTTATTTAGTTATGTTTAGTTTAAATATATTTAAATACTATTTAAGATGATGTCTTTTATAAAGGTATTTACTTTTGCCTTAAAAGTTTTAAAATTTTATTTTAAGGAGAAAAAAATTTCAAAGCATGATAATAGGAAAATAACAATGATTAATACATTGTATGTTGTTATCTTTAAATTAGTCACAGAGCACAGATATAGACATTTAATTGTCCAAACCACATTAGCACAAAACTTTCTTTTTTTTTTTTTTTTGGTACCGGGGATCGAACTCATGACCTTGAGCTTGCCAGGCAGGCGCTTAAGCCACTGAGCTAAATCCCCGGCACAAAACTTTCTTTTAAATGGAGAGAAATTAGTAGTATAACTATCTTAACAATCTTGTATACACATATATATTTTTTTCTTTTTCCTTCCTTCTTTTCTCCTTTAATCCATCCTGGGTTTCCATTTGCTTTGAAATAATTTCTTCTTATTTCACGATATCTGTTGTATGCTTAGGATCTTATTTGTTACTTAAGTTTCTCACACTAGGAAGGCAATATGATGTTTACACATGAGAATCTGATTTATTTCACTTATGAGTATGATCTCTAGTTACATCCATTGACCTATAAAATTCCCAAGTTTATCCTTCTTTCTGGCTGAGCAGTATTCCATTTTATAAAAAGACCACATCTTTTTTATCCATACTGTGATGGGCATTTGTGTTGCTTCCAAGATCTAGCTATTACTAATTGTGCTTCTATGAGCATGGGTGCACATATATTGCTGTGATACAATGTTTTTATTTCTTCTGGGAAATTCCAGGTAGGGGAATAACTAGATCAAAAGAGACATCTACTACTAGTTTTTTGAGGAATGTTCACACTGATTTCTACAGTGGTTGCACCAGTCTACACTACCATCAAGAGTGGAGAAGGGTTCTTTTTCCCCACATCCCTGCCAGCATTTATTATTGGTTGATTTCTTGTAATAGCCATTCTTTTCAGGGTGAGATGGAATGTCAGGGCTGTTTTACTTTGCATCTCTCAAATGACCAGTGATGTTTAGTATTTTTCAGATGTTTATTTGCTGTTTGTATTTCTTCATCTGAGAAGAGTATATTCATCTCAGGTGTTCATTCTTGAACTGAGCCTTTAAATTGAGGAGACAGGATATTTTTGAATTCTTTATATGTTCTGGATAGTAATCCTTTGTCTGAGGAACAGTTGCAAAACATTTTTCCCACCCTGTGAGTTGTCTCTACATTCTGTTGCTGGCATGTCTTGCTGTGCAAAACCTCTTTAATGAGATGAGATCCCAGTTGTTGATTCTTGGTGATAACTTCCTGTGAGATTAAGGATTTATTCATAAAGTCTGTGCCTGCATAGTGTCTTCCAGAGTTTCACCTATTCTATCTTCCAGCATATTTAATGTTTCTGCTTTAATATTTATTTATTTAAGAGAAAAGAAAAATAAAAAAGCAAAAGAGACAACAAACAACAACAACAAACCCAAAACAATAACAGTACAGGTTTTTAAAACAAGATGGTAGGATTTTAACAATGGTTGGAATATTGCATATTGCTACCTTCAAAAGGGTTGCTTAGATTACCAGATATAGACATGTAAAATTGATCCAATCATATGAGTATTAACTGTTCCTTTCCAAGAAATAATAGAATTGGTAGTATAGTCATTTTAGTTATCTTATGGATAAATATACAAATTTATATCTTTTTGCTTTACCCTTCCTTCTTTTCTGCTTTTTTCCTATGCCAGTTAGTTTTCCTGTTTGAGCAGTTTCTTACCCTTACACAATATTTATAGTAATTTTGGATTGTAATATTCTTACAGTTTCTTACACTATGGTATTTAAACATGTGAGACTGATTTATTTCACTTATGAGTATGGTCTCCAGTTACATCCATTTACTTATACAAGCCTTGATGCAATCTTTCTTTACAGCTGAGTAGTACTCCATTGTATAAAAATGCCACAACTTTTTTATCCATTCCTCAGCTGATGGGCACTTAGGTTGTTTCCAAGATCTAGCTATTACAAATTGTGCTGCTATAAACATGGGTGCACATATATCACTGTGGTATGATGTTTTCAATTCTTCTGGGAAAATGCCCAGACGTGGGATAGCTGGGTCAAATGGAATCTCAAATCCTAGTTTTTTGAGATCTCCATACTGATTTCCACAGCAATTGTACCAGCCATGTTTTAAAATTTAGATCTTTGATCCATTTCACATTTAGTTCAGTTCATAGTGTAAGATATGGGTCCAATTTTAATCTTTGGCAAGTACAGAGCTAGTAGAGGCTATCTTTCTTCTAGTGAATAGTGTTTGGCACCTTTGTCAAAGATAAGGTGGCTGAGTATGTCTGAAGTTGTTTCTATGTCTTCTACTATGTTCCATTGATCCTCAGATCTGTTTTGTTTTTCCAGTACTACACAGTTTTATTAAAGTAGCTTTATAGTATAATTTCAAGTAAGGGATTGTGATGCCTCCTACCTTGCCTTTGTTGCACAGAATTGCTTTTGCTATTCTAGGTGTCTTCTGGTTCCAAAACAATTTTAGAATTGTTTTCTCTAATTCTCTAAGATATAATTTGAAAATTTGATCAAAATTGCATTAAATCTTTATAAAAGTTTTGGAAGTATGGCCATTTTCACTAGTTTCTTTCTACCCAAGAGCAAGGAATATCTTTCAATTTTATGATATCCTGTTCAATTGCCTTTTTCAGAGTACTGTAGCTTTCAATGTAGATGTTTTTACATTTGTCATTAGACCGATATTTCACTTTTTTGGATGCTATTGTGAAATGTATTGTTTCCCTAATTTCTTTCACAATGAAATTTTTATTTGTGTACAGGAAGGCTATTGATTTTTGAGTATGAACTTTGTATCCAGCTATGCTATTGAATTTGCCTATTAAATCTAGCAGTCTTTTGGTGGAGTTTTTGGGGTCTTCTACACAGAGTATCATGTCACCTGCAAATAATAATAATTTAATTTCTTCCTTTCCTCTTGTTATTTCTTTTGTTTCTTTCTCTTGTATGATTGCTTTGGCTAACATTTCAAAAACTATGATGAATGAGTGGACATGCTTGTCTTGTCTTGATTTTACAGTTCATTCCTTCAGTTTTTGTTCATTTATTATGATGTTGGCTGTTGGTTTGTCACAGATGACTTATCAGATTGAGATAAAGGCCATCTATTGCAATTTTTGGTAGGGTTTTTACTATGAATGGGTGCTGGACTTTTCAAATGCTTTTATGCATCTCTTGAGATGATCTTATGTATTTTGTGCTTGGTTTTGTTAGTATGGTGTATTACATTTATTGATTTATGTATGTTGAATCATGCCTGCATCCCTGGGATGAATTACACTTGGTCATGGAATATAATCTTCTTGACAATTTGCTGCATTCTGTTTTTCAGTATCTCACTGAGGTTTTTTGTATCTATGTTCATTAATGAATTGTACTTTTCCTTAAGACCTGTAATTCTCTTTCTTACTTGGTTCCTTCTCCAGTTTTGATATCAGGGTAATGCTTGCTTCCAAAAATGAGTTGGAAGTATTGCTTCCCTTTCAATGTCATTAATGAGTTTGAGAAGTAGAGGTATTAGGTCTTCTTTAAATTTCTTGTAAAATTCAGCAGTGAATCTGTCAGGTCCTTGAATTTTCTTGTGTTGAGGTTTTTAATTACATCTTTGATTTTGTTTATTGATAATGGTTTATTTAGGATTTTTATATTTTCTTGATTCAATTTTGGTAATTCACTTGTAACCAGGATTCTGTCCATTTCTTCTGCATTTTCCATCTTATTAGAACACAGTTCTGAAAGTAGGTATAGATGATTGTCTGGATTTCTGCATGATTTCATTGTGATTTCAGCCTTTTCATTCCTAATTGCATAGATTTGAGTCTTTTCTTTTTAGACAAGGTTAGCTAAGGGTTTGTTGATTTTATTTAATCTTTCAAAGAGCCAACTCTTTGATTCATTGATCTTTGTATTGTTTTCTCAGTCTTCAGTGCATTAATTTATGCTCCAACTTTTTTTTTTTATCAGTACCGGGGATCAAACTCAGGACTGCATGCTTGCAAGGCAGGTGCTTATGCTGCTGAGCTGAATCCCCAGCTCATATGCTCCAACTTTTATAATTTCCTTCCTCTTATGAGCTTTGGGCTTGGTCTTCTCTTGTTTTTCTAGAAGTCTGAGGTTCAACATTAAATTGTTTATTTGCACTTGCTTTGTTTTCCGGGTATGGGTTTTCATTCATATACATTTCCCTCTTAAGACTGCTTTTATTGTGTCCCATGAGTTCTGATACATTGTATTGTCATGATTATTCAATTGTATAAACTGTCTAATTTCTTCTTTAATTTCATCTGTGACCCATTGGTTGTTCAGAATGGCATTTAATTTCCATATTTTTGTGAAGTTCTTGTGGTTTCTTTTGATATTGATTTCCAATTTCATTGCACTAGAGCCTGATAATATGCATGGGTAATTTCAGTTCATTTGCATTTACTTAAATCTATTCTGAGAAGAATATGTATTCTGATATTATGGAGTGGAACATTCTGTAGTTTTCTACCAAGTCCATTTGTTCAAAAGTTTGGTCAGTTCTAGTATTTGATTGTTGATTTTTGGATCTGTCTTTTTGTAACAGTTGGTATCGAGATCCCCCAATACAATTGTATTAGTACTGATTTGATCTCTCATGTCCATTAATATTTATTGGATATCCTGGTATTAGGTGTATATATATTTATGATTGTCTTCTTCTTGGATTGTTTTATACCAGAGTGTAGTGACCTTCTTTGTCTTTCTTAATCATTCTTGGCTTGGAGAATTGTCCACAAATAGAGTAGCTACCCTTGCTTTTTTTTTTTCTAGGTTCCTGTCACATGGAGTATTGTTTTCCACTCTTTGACTTTTATCTATGAATTTTTTTAAGTAAATGTGTTTTTTGTGTACAGTATATTGTTAGATCTTGCTTCGTCATCCATTCTGCCAGTCTGTGTCTTTTTATGGTGAATTGAGACCATTAACATTGATGGTTATAATTAATATGTATTGACTTGTCCTTGTCATGTTATCTTCCTGTTGCTGGTTCTCTCCTTTTTTCTCCTCCCTTACTTGTTTGCCTTACCTAGTGGATTCCTTCTGTTGGCATTGTAATGCTTGTTATCACTTTGTAGAATGTTCATCAGAACCCTTTAGCATGCTTGTCTGGTGGTCATAAATCTCCTCAGATGTTCTTTGTCACAGAAATACCTTATTTCTCCATCAATTTTGAAACATAGTTTGGTGGGTTGAAGATTGTTTTCCTTTAGAGCTTGTAATGCTTCCCTCCAAACTCTTCTTGAGTTGAGGGTTTGTACTGAGAAGTGAACTGTGATTCTGATAGACTTTCCTTTATAGATGACTTATTTCTTTTCCCTAATGGCTTTTAATATTCTATTCTTGTGTTGAATTACTGGAATACTGATATGTTGGTATGCCTGGATGTAGATATTTTTTATCATGGCTAATTGGAGTTCCATATGCCTTATTTACATGCATGTGTTCTTTTTTCCTACCAGGAAAGTTTTTTATCATGACATCTGTGGACAGTTTTTTTAAAAAATATAATTTGTGTTATCTCCTGCTTTTTCATTGACTCCAATCAATATTAAGTTATTCTTCTTTGCATTGTCTAGCAGCAGCTGGATTGATTTCTCATGGTCCTTTGCTATTTTAAGAAATATTTCTTTTCATAATTGCTAAGTGCAATTCTGTCTTTTATACCTGAGATTCTGTCCTCACATTGGCTCATTCTGCTGCACACACTTTCGATGGAGTGTTTACTTTCTTGGATATCAGCTTGAATCTGTCTTATGAATTCCATTTCTTTGCTATGCTGAGCACTCATGGTTTCCATCATTTTCTTAAGCTCCTTTATTTTTATCTGCATCTACTCTAGAGTCACTGAGAATGATTTCCATTGTGGGCACCTTCTCTGCAGTTATCTGAGAAATTATTTCTGATTTCCTTTTTCTAGAGCCTCATTCAATGGTTTTACTGTTGTCACTTCAGAGAGGCCAGATGGTTCACTTTTGGGTTTGTCCCACCTCATTGCCCCCTGGGTTTGCCTTTGATGAACTGGATGTCTGAGGTTGTGACTTGTTTAAGCATCATTTTCTTTACTTTTCTATCTTTCTTTACTTTTTCTTTCTCTCTTTTAGCTTATTTTCTGGGTTGATGCATGTAAATTGCTGATGTGAGTTGTTTCATTGCTATTATTTAGAACCCTTAGGAAATGACTACTCCTTTCAAATGTCTTCCAGATATACCTGGGTTTGGGTTTTAAGTTTGTTTTAAGATCCTATCTCTTCAGTTTGTTGGAGATTAGAAGTTGCTGCCTGCTGGACCCATTCCGTTTTTCTTTGGAAGTGCATCATAATATTTTCTATGACCCTTAGGCAATATCAGCCTTGGAATATCAGGAAGAACTGGTAGTTAGAAAAATTATGCCATTTTTGGCTAAAGTAGTACCAGTAATAACAATAGCATCAAACACAGTTTGAAAATGACAAACTGAGGTAACCATTAATTTGCCACCATTATTCATATGAACTACATTTGTGGTTATATAACAAAATCTAAACCAAGGAAATTATATGCTATATATAAGTCCTTAATATGTCAGTTTTACTCTCAGGGGTTAAAATTTGAAAGGGGTTAGGGAGAAAATAGAGAAGTAGAAGAAAAGCAAAAGATTAGAAGTTAGGCTGGAGGACAAAAGAGGATCATGCTAACTTTGTGAAACTGATGCAAAAGATAGAAGTTGAAGAAAGAAGGAAGAGATAAAAGATGAAAGATAGATAAAAAATGGACAGAACAGAACAATCACAAAGAGGCTAGAATCCATGTTCACATTCACATAAAAAGAAGATCAAACAATGAAGGAAAAAAAACCCAAGATCACAACAACAACAAAAAACAAACCCTTGCTGTAAGTCCCAAATGAGGAAGTAGACTCTGCTGGCTACCTCCTTCTTTGTCGAAGTTTCTTTCTTCACTCTCTCCATGGTCTTCAAATCTTACTTCGTGTACTTCCTGGGTCCAGAGGACCCACTTCTTTCCTTCCTGTCTTCCTCATGTTGTTCCTTCCTTATTCCAGCAGCCAGATGATAACTCTCAGAGAAGATAGCTTTCCACCATGTTGGTGCTCCTCCCAAATTTTTATAAATATATACTGAAACAACAATTCTTAGCTAATATGTGCAATAATCACATGCCTTCTTTAGGTTTGATTTCCAAATGCTAGTTATAAGAGAAAAGGGATTGATATTTGAGTCTACTATGTTCACAGAACTTTAAAGCATTCTTATTAGTATTATAATCTCCATTTTAAAGATAACTGAGGTTCAGAGATCATTAGTAATTTTGTTGATCATTCAAACAATAATAAGGGGCAAAGCTGAGATGAGAAGCCAATTCTTTATGATAGCCAAAATCCAACATTTTTCTATTAATCTTGGCTTTGAAGAGAACTGTATATTGGGGATACATTTTTATCCTATGTGCTACTTACCATCTCACTTTTTATTTTGTTGACCTTGTCATTCACAGCCCAGTCAGAGACAGAGAACTACACATTTTGGAAATCATGAACTTAGTGTAGGAATTGGAGTTTAAGTGATATGGCAGAAATGACACATGGAGAGCTGGTGAAGGAAATCAAAGAGTCAGAAAATAGACTGTAACTACTTGCCCTGAAGCACTAGTGCCTTTGCTAAGTCTGAGTTTGTGGCAGAATCTTGGAAGCTAGACCATGCTAATATGATTATAGTTTAGGATTGTAGAGAAGCTTGAGGAAGGGTTTCTGGAGGTCAGAGAGTTTTGGAATGTGTTGTCTCCAGGTCTGCAGCCAGGAATGCAGCATGCATCCCACACACAACCTGTATCTCTTGCCTGTGGGGCAAAATCCAAACCTCAAGAGCTGAACAACAAGACCTCTCATAATCTCTCTTTTGTGGACATTTCTAGCCTCACCTGTTGCCACTGCCTGGATACATTTTTCTTTAGAGTTCAAATTGTATTTACCTTATAGATTTTGTGTGATAATCCAGTGAAATAAAGAATAGGACCATATCCAGAACAAAATAGTTGATCAACTATTGCTCTGGGAGTCCCAGGAGCTGAACATGTGTGAGTTGATTCCCAGTACATGGGGGAAATTTGGAACATTACTCTCGGCTGTTAAGACCATGCCCAGTGTTCCAAATCACAGTAGATCCCACGGGAGGTCTCTGTGGGCCTAACTGGGTCACACCCAGCACCTCCATGCAGCTAGCAGGGGCCTGATTCAGTCCCAGGAACCAAACATGCACAAGTTGATTCCCAGAAAATGGGGGAAGCTTTGGAACATCGTTTCCAGCCAGTGAGACCACACCCAGCATCCCAAAACACTGGAGAGTGCACGGGAGGCCCCCATGGGCCTAACTGGGCCATGCCCAGCAACCTCTAAGTAGCTAGCAGTTGCTTTCAGTCTGCCCTGGGATCCAAAAGTGGGCAAGGTGATTCTGAGCACATGGGGGAAGCTTTGGAACATCATTTGAAACCTGGAAATATAAGAAAATGACAAAACAAAAGAGCAAAATTCAATCTCAAACTCCAGCCCAACCCAGGCAAGCCTAGGAGACAGGGACATAGAAGAAAATGTAAACCATACATCTGAAATTACTGAAATGATATCAACTGAAGTAAAGAAACAACTCTGGGAAGCTATAAAAGAACTCAGAACAGAAATAACCCCCTAGATAAAAGAAGAAATGATAAATGTAATGAAAGATATGCTGAAAACAGCTAAACTATGAAGACATAGTTAAAAAATTAGAGGAAGAATGCAAAAAGATGGAAACCCTGAACAAACAATGTAAGAAATAAACAGAATGCATGAAGTAGATTCAAAGAAATATACAGAAAACCAAAATTCCATCAAAAGTTGGCAACACTGCCTCAACAAAATTGAAGATAAAATTTCAGACCTTGAAGACAAGATTTCAGCTAGTGAACAGAAAAGGAAAGGTCTTTTAACAATAACAAGGAATCAGGAAATAATTCAACAGCTGCAAGATGATGCAAAGAAAAACAACATAAGATTGATAGTTATAAATGAAAAAGAAGGTGACAACACAAATGATATCAAGAGGCTATTTACAGAAGTAGTAGCTAAAAATTTCTCAAACATGAGAATGCAAACTGACATACAGATCACTGAAGCATATAGAACATCAAATAACCATAAACAAAATAAACTACACCCTGACATATAATAATCACCATCCCAGAAATCCAACATAAGAACAGAATATCAAAAGCTGCTAGAGAGAAGAGACATATCAGCTATAGAGGAAAGCCTATCAGAATCACAGCAGACTTCTCAACACAAATGATGAAGTCAAGAAGAACATGGAGTGAAGTATTTCAGATTCTAAAGGAAAACCACTTCCAACCCAGACTAATGTACCCTGCAAAACTGTCCTTCAAAATTGATGGAGAAATAAGATACTTCTGTGACAAAGAACAGCTGAAGAATTTTATGACCACCAAAGCAACCCTGCAAAGAATACTGAAAGGCATTCGAGATAGACACAAGAAAAAAACACTAAGGAAGGCAAACAATTAAACGGAGTGGAAAGGTAAAGAATCAAGAGCAGAAAGACAACATGTCAAAAATAAACCAATATATATCAGTTATAACCATTAATGTAAATGGCCTGTAATGTAATGTAAATGGCAATTCACCAATTAAAAGAAACATACTGGTAGAATGGATCAAGAAACAATATCCAATCATATGTTGCATACAAGAAACTCACCTAACCCCAACGGAAACTCATAGATTGAAAGTCAAAGGATGGAAAACAATACTCCATGCAACAAGATCCCCCCAAAAAGAAAAGGGTAGCTCTTCTGTTTGCAGACAATGTGAATTTCAAACCAAGAAGAATCCAAAGAGATAAAGAAGGTCACTACATACAAGTAGGGAAAACTTCAAGAGGAAGAGATAACAATCTTAAATATATATGCACCAAATTTGGGAGCATCCAGCTATATAAAGCAAATATTAACAGAAATGAAAAATCAAATAAGCAATAACACAATTATAACAGGAGACCTTAACATGCCATTGACACAAAAGGACAGGTCAACTACACAGAAAATCAGCAAAGAAATAACAGAACTGAATCATACCTATGAACAAATGGACTTGGTGGACATATACAGAATGTTCCACCAAACAACATCAGAATATATATTCTCAGCAGCACATGAAATGTTCTGTAAAATAGACCATATACTAGCCCACAAAACATGCTTAAGTAAATGCAAAAGAAGTTATATTATCCCATGCATGTTATCAAGATCATAGTACCATAAAACTAGAAATTAATGACAAAAGAAACTGCAAAAACCCCACAAATGATTGGAAATTGAACAATATACTCCTGAGCAATCAGTGGGTCACAGAGGAAATTAAAAAAGAAATCAAACAATATTTTCAGTGAATGAAAATGCAAATACATCTTACCAGAACCTGTGGGATGCAATGAAAGCAGTCCTCAGAGGAAAATATATTGCAGTGAATTCCCACATCAAGAAAACAGAACAAACACAAATAAACAACCTGATGCTACACCTCAAACATCTAGAAAAGAAGAGCAAGTCAAGCCCCAAGCCAAAAGAAGTGAGGAAATTATCAATGTCAGAGCAGAAATCAATGCAATAGAGACTAAAAAAAAAAATACAAAGAATCAATGAATTAAAGAGCTGGTTCTTTGAAAGGATAAATAAAATTGATAAGTCCCTAGCCAACCTGATTTTAAAAAGGAAAGAAAAAAAAACTCAGATTCATGCAATAATGAATGAAAAGTGTGAAATCACTACAGACCCTGTGGAAATACAGAAGATCATCAATACCTATTTTGAAAACCTCCACTCTCATAGGCTTGATAACACAGAAGAAATGGACAGATTCCTAGAAACATATGAATTACCAAAGCTGGGTCAAGAAGATGTAAAACTGCTGAATAACCCAATTTCAATTAACGAAATTGAAAATGTAATTAAATCCCTACCAACAAAGAAAAGCCCAAATCCAAATGGATTAACTTAAGAATTCTACAAGAAATTCAAAGATTTAATGCCAACCCTACTCAAATTCTTCAATGAAATTAAAAGGGAAACAATTCTCCCTAACTCATTCCTGGAAGCAAACATTACTCTAAAACCAAAACCTGAGAAAGACCCAACCAAAAAAGAGAACTACAGGCCAGTCTCCCTAATGAACATCGATGCAAAAATCCTCAACAAAATATTGGCAAACAGAATGCAGCAAATCATCAAGAAGATTTTACACCATGACCAAGTGGAATTCATCCCAAGAATTCAGGGATGATTCAACATAGGTAAATCAATAAATGTAATCCACCATATCAATAGAGCCAAAAAGTAAGGACCACATGATCATTTCTATAGATGCAGAAAAGCTTTTGATAAGGTCCATAATAACCTTATGGAAAAATGGAATAGATAGTCTTTACCTCAATATGATAAAAGCCATTTATGACAAACCAATATCAAGCATCATAATAAATGGCCAAAAACGGAAAGTGTTTACCCTATAATCAGGCACAAGACAAGGATTTCCATTATCACCACTCCTATTCAATATAGTGCTGGAAATTCTAACCAGAGCTATTAGACAAGAGAGAGAAATAAGAAGTTAAATTATCATTATTTGCAGATGACATGATACTCTACATATATGACCCCCCAAAACTCCATTGAAAGACTTCTAGGTATAATAAATAAATTCAATAATGTAGATGAATACAAAGTCAACACTCAAAAATCAATAGCATTCCTATACACTAACAACAAAACCACTGAGAGAGAAATAAGAGATGCCACACCCTTCACAACAGCGTCCAAAAAATGATATAATTAGGAATCAATCTAACAAAAGAAGTAAAAGATCTATTCAGGAAATATTATAATACCCCAAAAAAGAAATTGAAGAGGACCTCAGAAAATAGAAAGATATCACTTGTTCATGGATAAGAAGAACAAACATTGTGAAAATGGCCATTCTCCCAAAACTGTTATACAGGTTTAATGCAATCCCAATCAAAATACCACTAGCATACCTCACAGATCTAGAGAAATTACTCCTAAAATTCATCTGGAACCAGAAGAGACCCAGAATAGCAAAGGCAATTCTAAGCAACAAAGGCAAGGTAGGAGGCATCACAATCTCTGACTTGAAGTTATATTACAAAGCTACTGTAATAAAAGCTTCAATCTCCATAGTGTATAATCAACATGGTACTGGAATAAAAACAGATCTGAAGATCAATGAAATAGATTAGAAGATACAACTACAACTACAAACACATTCAGCCACCTTATCTCTGATAAAGGGGCCAAACACGTTCAATGGAAGAAAGATAGTCTCTTTAATAAATGGTACTGGAAAAAATTGGCTTTCCATATGCCTAAAACTAAAACTAGACCCATGCCTATCACCATGCAATAAACTAAAATGTAAATGGATCAAAGATCTAAATATAAAAAAAGAAACATTAAATCTTTTGGAAGACAAAGTAAGTAGAAATCTTGAAGACATGGGGTAGGTTGAGAATTCATGAACAAGAATCAAACCACACTCAAAATACTTCACAGAATCAGTAACTGGGATCATGTCCTATTGAAGAGTTTTTTCATGTTGAAAGAAATCTCCATCATAGTGAAAAGAAAACCCACAAATTGGGACAAAAATCTTAGTGAATGGTCCCTCAGATAAAGGACTTCTGTCTAGAATATATAAAGAATTTTAAAAAGTCAGATCCCCAAAATTCAAAGACCCATTCCAAAAATGAGCTTCTCAGATGAATAACAGTTCTCAGATGAAGAAATACAAATGGTAAATACATACATGAAAAAATGTTCAGGATCATTAGTCAGTAAAGAAATGCATATTAAAACCACACAGATTCCATCTCACCCCAGAAAGAATGGCCAGGATAAAAAAAAAAAAACACAAAAAAAACTACCAACAAAAATGCTGGAGAGGCTGCTGGGAAAAAGGAACTCTTCTGCACTGTTGATGGGAGTGTAGACTGGTGCAACGACTGTGGAGGTCAGTCTGGAGATTCCTCAAAAAGCTGGGTCTGGAAGTCCCATTTGACCCAGCTATTCCACTTCTAGGCATATTCCTAGAAGAACTGAAAACGTCATACCACAGTGATATATGTGCACCCATGTTTATAGCAGCACAATTTGTAATAGCCGGATATTGGAAACAATCTAACTGCCCATCAACTGAGGAATGGATGAAATGATGTGGTATTTTTATGCAATGGAGTACAGCTATAAAGAATGATCACATTGAGATATTCATAAGTAAATGGATGCAGCTTGAGACCATACTCATAAGTGAAATAATTCAAACTCACATGTGTAAACACCATATAGTCTTCCTAGTGTAAGAAATGGTAAGAGTACATAAGATACAAAAAACTCAATAAATACAGTGAAAGGATAAGAATCTGCTTAAAGGGGAAAAAGTAATATCTCAGGGAAATGAGGAAAAAGAAAAAGGAAGGGAAAAGAAAAAATATCTAAAATTATATAAACACACTTAGGATAGATAAGATGATTGTGCTACCAATTCTATAAGTTCTTGGAATAAAATACGTAACATTCGTAGGATTGGAACAATGGTGCATATTGTTGTATGGTGATCTGAGGAACTTTTGAATATCATGTAAAATAACAACCCTAGTTATGCTCCTATCACCTTGTTTTGAAAGCCTATATTGTCAGTGCTTTGGGCTCTTTGCTATTGTTATTTTTTATCTTTTTTGTTTTGTGTTTTTCTAGGAATTTGTTTTGTTTTATTTTGTTTTTCCTTCTAACACAGAAAGGATAGGTATGCATGTAGAGACTCATACATGCGTAGAACTTCTCCTAAACAGTTTATGAGAATGGATTATATAATGCATGATGAAATGAACAGCTACTTTGAAGAAAAAAAGACCCAGTGCATGAATCCAGCTGTGCAATCCAGAAATACTATTATTCTTTGTTCAGAGTGATTTTAGTCTGTTTTATATTTTTTAATTTCAACGTTCATGATGGTATGGACAGCTATTTCAAAGAGAATGAGAGACATTATGGCAGTCATTATTGATTTCCCTATTGTCTGGTTTTGAAGGCCTAAAGTGCCTTCATGATTCTCTTCTGATCAGTTCAATACTATTTTGTTTTGTTTGAATTCATTGTGTGTGAAGATATGGACAGCTATTTAAAAGAAAACGAGACAACATGATAGACAGTGATGAGGTCCTGTTTTCTTGTTTTGAAATCTGTCACTTACATTGTTTTCTTCTGATCTGCTTTGTTCTGTTTTGTTATGTCTAGTTTTACCCTTTTTAAAATAAAATTAAAAAACAAAACAAAAAACTATTGCTCTAGTTATATGTTACAAACAACAGAACCTACTGCTACTGGTGGGAACTGAAAATTCACTCCACACTATTAGATCACTAAGAGAAGTCCTTGGAGGGCATATAGACAGAAGTGATATCCAAACTATGCTATAAATCTGTCATTACCATAGCCATGTTGCATCCACTACCAAGATACCACAATAGGGTCTGCTAATGGTGATCCCTGGACTTTATTTTGTTGTTTATCTTTTTGAGACAGGATCTCATTATGTAGTTTAGGCTGGCCTTGAACTCACTTTGTAGCTCAGCCTGGACTCGAACTTGCAAGGATCCTTGTGCCTCAGCCTCTCGAGTGCTAGGAATACAGGCATGTGCTACTATGCCTGGCTGGTCCCTGAACTTTAAAGCCATCAACGGTATCACTCCCAGTAATCAGATTTCCAGCTCACCCCAAAACAGATTTCATGCTCCTTTGTTCTCAATCAAAATCTCACATGCACGTATATAACTGGCAAAGTCTAAATCTCATAACTCTGCTTTTGCTGAAAGGTAACTAGAGAAAAAAAAGGGGGAAACTTGTCCAAGATAGTGTCTCTACAAACTGCCTTCCAAAAAATGAGTTGCTTCTTTGTAACCGGATGGGAACTGGTAATAGCACAGATGTAAAATCAGTCCATTCTGACCATCCATTGAGCTTGGATCCCAGAAGAATGTCTGGCACTTCCTCAATGTTAGTACTGATTTGGATGCTCAAGCTAATAGCTTGCTATTTTATACAACTACAACTGCAAGCCTTGACCTTCAGTTTTTTTTTTTTAATCATACTGAGGGAAATACTATATTCTTTCAATTTACAAAAGTTGAAGGTACAACTGGCACCAGTCAGCCAGATCACACTACTGTGTTACCACAATACTTGATACCTGACAGGAAAGGCTAATCCTTCCTTAATCATATAGCTCCTAAGTTTCATAGCCCTGGGAGTCTGCTGTTTGACTTGTTAGTCTACATACTGCTCTAGAATTCAACAGATTATAGAGATTTACATACTTGCTGTGGCTTCTGTTTTTGTAAGCTTCATTATTTATTCATTCAGCCAGTCCTGGTAAGTATAATAAGTGACATTTGCCCTTTTGCCCCAAGAGCAAGTGCTTCAACCTTTGGGAAGTGGAGCTTTTGGTGTACAAAATCATACAAATGTGGGAGATGAGTTCAAAGATGTTGGGTGGCTGCAAGCTGGAGTGATATCTATTGCCTCCAAAAAACATTAATTCATAATTCTTTTCCCCTTTCTTGTCTATAGTCTATTCATGGTAGATATTGTTACCTTAAAAGAATAGGTTTTGGTGTCAGGTAGGCCTTGTTGACTTGAGTCTCAGTTCTGTTACCACCTAAACTACGCCAGCCTTAGACAATTAGCATTACCTCTTATGAGTTTTAGTTGTTCATTTGTGAATTAGACACACCAGTAAGACATGTCAAATGGAAACTGTTATGCTTAAATGAAAAACTTAGGTCAAACACATAGGAAACACCAAAAAATGTCAGTGATTTTTCACAGGAAGGTTACAATGAAAAGAGCTCTATTCTACTCTTTATTATTTAGGGCTCAATCTGGAAATAGTGTATTCTGTCCTTTTAATAGAATTCATGGGAAACCCAATCCTAGTGATGGTTCTGGTAAATTTGCACTTTATTGAAGGATGGAGGAAAGGACTGGAAAAACGTAACATTGATGGCAGTTGGTGCTTGTGTATAACAGATAGACAGTAAATCAAGTTCAATTCCAGAAGTGTACAGAAGCACAGTGCAGAGTAAAAAGTGGGGCTTGGGAGTCATGATTTAATGTTAAATTTTAGCATTGTTTTCCTATAGTTTTAAAACTTGGCTCTAATACTTAATATTCACTCATTTATGCATTTAGCCAGTCATCAATTTGACAAACACTTGCTGATCACCTACCACATGGGAGATTATGGGTCAGTGTGAATAATGTGGAGCTCTATGGTTATGGTGGCAAATGATCAGGATCCAAAGTGAATGGCATGGCAACACAGGTGTTCATGAGATATAGTGATGGCAAAAGAAAATTCAAGTCTTTCTGAGTGGAAGGGAGGACTCAGGAAAGGCTGCAGAGAGTAGAAACATTACAGCTGCACTTTAAAAGCTGAATGAGATTTTTCAAGGAAAATAGGAAAGTAGGGAAAAGAATGTTCCAGACAGAAAGAAAGACTTATACTTTGCAGCGAATTGATCATGAACTTACAGAAGTTAAAGACATGGATAAGCATTAATCAGATTTTTTGATGGGAAAAGCCTTTAACAACAAAAAATTTCTTACCATTGACAATCGAAGTACCAAGATGCTATTAAACTCAGGTTTGAAAGCCAGTTCAGGCAGAATGAGAGTTTTCTGTATTCAGTGAAGGTTCATTCTGGAGGAGATGTTGAGTCATTTGGCTAAGTCTCTGAAATTGTCAATCTCCTATCGCTGGTATCATCTACTGTGAACATTACACTGGAGAGCTGGGTTTTGAGAATAAGGTAGATTTTTAGAGTGAGGGTCTGGATTATGAAATATAGTAAATTGAGTCAGAAGAGGAGTGGTCTATATGAATGAACAGTACCATGAGTATTGCTATAAATATATTTGGTAGAATAAACTATTATAGTTTTCTTCATTCATAGCAACATTCTTTTGCATCCTTTCAACTCATGGCTAAGCTATGAGGCTTATTGCTCTAGGAAAAAATAGGACACATTCCACTTAGTCAAAAGACTAATGGGTCTCAAAGTGCATAGCAACTCTCAAAATTATAGTTTTTTTTAAATAAGAGAGTATTTATATTTTTTATTTTGTGTTCAACATATCAAGTGGCAGACTACATGTAACTCAATTACATTAAAGGAGTGTCTTATTTTGCTCATGCTTCCATAACAAAATATCATAGACTTACTGGGTTAAAGCACAAAAATTTATTTCTCTAGTTCATGGAAATCTGAGGTCAGGGTACCACTATGGTTCACGGTGTGGGCCTTTCCTCCTAGTTCAGAAATGGCTGCATTCTTTCTGTGTATGTATGTAAGAGAGAGAGACAGAGATAGGGAGAGAGAGAGAGAAACAGAAAGAGACAGAGACAAAGAGAGACAGACAGAGACAGATAGAGAACTTCAGTCTCTTTTTTTTCTTCTTATAAGGGCACTGATTTCATCAATGCCAAATGCCTTCAACTAAATTTACTTATTTTGCAAAATTCTTACCTCTAAATACCATCATATTTGGGATCAAGGCTTCAACATAGGAATTTTGGAAGGACACAAATTTTTAGTTCATAGCAGAAAGGCATAACTCAGATAAAACAGAAAAGGAACAAAAAAATTCCATCTCTTCTCACTTAGGTGGACTATAGCAAGAAGAGATGCAGAGGTTGAGCCTGATGTAGGCACATTATACTTCTCAGGTATTTTTTTGAAGCTGCATTCTGATATGAGACATCAGAAATACGGCAATATGTTGTTCATGAACTTAATTTGTTCTATGATTTTGGAAAAGATAGTCAGGTGTATGTGTGGAAAAGATGACTGTAGTCACATTTGTCACTTGATACAGAGCTTGCAAACAAAAGAAAAATTTTGTCAAATGTTTCTGTTTGCAAATCATATTATTTCCAAACAAAAGCATTTGTGAACTGAGATACCACTGTAAATAGATATATGAATATTAGGGGGGCTAGGCTGATGGTATTATGCATGGAGCTGAAGAAAACTATAAGCCCATAGAGGTTCCATGTGTCACATCTTCCACATATGACAGGAGATGGCACAAAAGCAGTGGAAGGGATCTTGAGAGATGAATATAAAGCTTTGCTCTCTGATCTTATGTTTGTATGGCATTTAGAGAACATGGATGTTCTCTTGTGTCCTAATGAGTAGATGAACATATATCTTGGTCATGTTCTCATCCTTGAGATGAATTACCCAACATTCACAGTTTAAAGTAGGTTTATTATGGCTCATGGTCATAGTCCATGACTGGTTGGCTCCAAGGCAAAAATGGCATTGCAGCAGAGAGGCATAATGGAGCAAAGGTACTTATTCATGGTGAGTGAGGAGAGGAACTAGGAAGGGAGATGTGCCTTTCCAAGTCACCTAACTCATGACCCACCTCTAAACACATCCCACCTCCTAACAGTGCACTCTGAACTCATTATTGGTTGAAGCCACTGATGATATAGTGCTCTCATAATCCAGTCACCTCCTAAACCATGCCTCTGAGCACATGAGAGTTTTGGGGGGTCTTCCTAGATTTAAGCCATACCATTTTCTCCTTTTCAAAGACTCATGTGCATCTCTCTATGCAAAATGCATTTAGTCCATCTCTGAAAGTTGAAAAAAATTTTAAAAGTTCTATCATTGCTGATAAGTTCAAGTCTAAAAGTCTCCTCTGAGACTCAAGGCCAATGCTTAGTTGTGAGCCACATACAAATCAAAAAAAGAAAGTTAAATGTTTCCACTGTATGATGTCATAGGGTAAACATTCCCATTCCAAAAGAAGGAAACAGGAAAATAGAAATAAGTGGAACAAAAGTAAAACCAAAACCACATAGGACAAAATTAAATTCTGTAGTTCCATGTCTGGCACCTGAGGACAGTTGTGGCAAGATATGAGCTTCAAATGCCTTAAGGGGTGGGGACTCTGTCCCTATGGCTTTTCCAAGTACAGCCTTCATGGTCTCTCTCTTGGGTCAGATTTGCTTACTGCCTGAGGTGTTGCTCAGCAGACAATCTGCGTTTCTGACATCTCCAAATTCCTGGAGTCTCCCCTGCAATTTTAACTTCACTATTACAGCTTTATACATTGCTGTCTCAGGAGCACACTTGCTGGCTTCATAGGGCTTCTTCTAATTTGTGAGTGGAAACCTCACTTGCCCCACAGCTCTTTGACTCACACACCTGTAAAACCAGGATCATGTAGATGATGCCTAGATCTACCGTAAAGTCTAGTCAGCTGGCCCCCAGGCAAAAATAGCTTGCAGAAGGGCAGGGCAGAGGAAAACTGCTTACTCATAGGAGTCAGGAAGCAGAGAGTGAAGGGTGGTCCCAGGTAGGGAGATGTACCCTTTGAGGTCATGCTCCAGTGACCTGACTCTAAGGAGGCCCCATCTTCTTAGAACACATCTGCTGACCTCATCAGTAGACAAATCTACTTATCATTATATTGTCCCATGATCCAATCATCTTCCAAAAAGCCCTGCCTCTGAGCACATGAAAATTTTAGAGGACATTCAATTTTTAAATTTTTATTTTAGCTTCATTTCATTTATTAGCACAAGTGTGTAGTAAATAATATTTGAATTACTTGTGGAAAGTCAGTATATGTACATAGTACTTCTTACTTCCTCTTTTCATCCCTTATTTTCCACCTCTCCTTTTTCCACCAATCTCTTGAATTCTTTCCTGTTTTTCCTGTACATGTTTGCATTATATATTGTTTGCATTCATTGTGTGAGTTGGTACCAGTACATAAAACACCTTAGGAGATATTTTAGATCTAAATCATAATGACATACCTTGAGAGGTCCAGATGAACAGAGCTGCATAGAAATGAAGATGCCCTAATGTGAAAGGACATTATAATTAAGTCAAGATGGATGAGACCATGGGTGTCAATAGTGAGGACCAACATATCACTTCAAAAGGTCTAATGGCATAAGCCAGACCTTAGTGGTCACCAATCTAGAAGCAAAGCAAAACAGACATGTACTAGCAGAGATCTGCAAAGATCTAGAGTTTCATTAGCTAAAGTGTGTCTAAAGACCAGTGGCATCAGTGTCACTAGAATCTTTTTAGATATACAGAGTCCTAAATGCCACTTCAGACATACTGAATCAGAATCTGCACTGTGAAAAGATGCCCAAGTAAATCATGTCACATTGACGTTTCAGAAGCACTGACCTAGAAGATATTTTGTGGATCCAAAAGCTTGCCTCTTCCCTGTAACCCATTGTGCTATCACATACCACAGTCACTTCCTATAGCTACACACTGTCTTAAAGGGATGCAAATGATGAAAGAGAATATAAAAGACTGAGTGTTAATCAAAAGGACCCAGTTACCTAAGGCGATCAGTATTTCAATTCTTGAATTACACTATGGTTTCGTGGGTGGGACCAAAACAGACACACCCTAAGATCAAGTCAAGAGGCTGAAAATAACAAACTATATTTTCTTTGTCCATCTGACAATAATAGATTATAAGGCTAGTCATGAAAAAAATTCTTGCATTTAGAGGACAAATAGAGACTTTTTCTAGTTTTGGTTTCATTAGTCACATTTCTTTCTTAGGTAGCTAAGAGGAAGTGGTACACATTGTGGGATATCTCATTTGCATTTTCATATTCCTCGTTTCTTGTTATGCTCTTTAGTGCATTTAAGATTTGGGCTGATTTCTTAATGAGTGGATACACAAGGATGACGTGAAACATTTTTATTGATTTGTGTAACAGGAGACACACAGATAAGGGAAGGGCAGCAAATTTTTCCTCTATCTGTTAATTCTCCATTGTGTTAAACTCAAAATAATCCTCATGTCAAAGTTGTGTTTTATGGCATGGTGTGTTCTGATCTTCATACTATCAAGCACACTATCTTCTCCTTGGTATAGCTCTACTCCTTTGCCTGTTTGCCTTTTCTTCCTGCAGTGATCCTTCTGCAGGCCTTTTCCCATTCATTCAAAATAACAATCATTGCTATAGATGAGTGGACAATGTAGATTTACTGTGGGTGAATAATATAGATTTACAGTGAGTAAATAATACAGTTTTCCTGAAACTTATGGTCTAGTGTTTCTATACCCCTCTATATACCATCTAGTCTCATTTCTGCCTCATTGAAATTTCAGACTAATCTACACACTGAATTATTTTTGCCTGTAATCTCTTCTTAAATTAGTGTCACCCTGTCATTTAAACCAGATACGAGGAACTCATTCCAGTTTCTTTCTGTTCATCATCCCACATATCACAAAATCCAGTTGATTATACTTAAATATTTTAAAACAAATTCACCTCCTCTCCTTGCCTCCCACCATGTTTCCATGATCATCTCTTGCTCATCAGTGTTCCCTATAACTGATCTTCCGGCTTCTGGTTGCAGTTCAAGTAAACCCATCCTCCAGATGGGACTGTAGAGTTTACTCAGTCTTCTAGCACCTCAGAGACTATTTCTAGGATCAAGTCTGAGTTCCTCAGCGGGGCCTTATGTTACTGCCTTCCTCACTTGCTCTCCTCTCATAACTCCTCGGCTGCTTCTCTGTGTTTGCAGTTCTCATACAGCACATTTGGTATTGTTCATCGTTAAACGTATGATTTCCTGGAACAGGGCCTTTCTGGCTCAGTGAGACCAAGCTAGATCTACTTGCAGAGGCTTATAGCTTTATTCTTTAAGACTCAGTTTTTTATTGTCTTTTATAAAAAGCCTCTCCAGACAGTCTTCTTTCCTGAAGGGAAGAATTGATGATCTTTCTCTATGGGTCCCTTTATATTTATATTGCTTTACAACTTCTGGGCCTATCTTCCCACCAGTCTTTGAACTCTTTCAGAAATAAGATTGGCACATGGCAGATGCTTAATTAATGTTTGTGAAATGCAGTGCAAAATGAGGCTTGCTCTGAGCTTTCCTGTGACTGGCTAAGGTTCCCTGGGCTACTGACATGGGATGAAGTGCTGATTTTGGTTTTATCCTCAAGTATCGCTGGAAAGCCAATTTCTTCTCCTACAGATGAGACATGAGTGGCTCTGACCTATACTTCTACTCCCTGCTCCATGAAGTCATATCTGTGGTGGGAAATTCACTTGACACATGCTGTGAGAGAAACACTCCAAATGCACAACTGTTATCACTTGTCAAGATCTTTTCCCAGCACACAGACTTCTTTTTCCATTTAAATTAAAATCAGACATTTAAGGGTGAATTTAGGGATTAGGCAAATACATATGGATGCATTTATGAAAGAGCTCATCAGCATAAAATTTCTTTGAGCAGTTTCTGAGAAACTGTTCTAAAGGTTTTGCTTACTAAAGGTTTTAGTTGTCCCTTTAGCCTGGTGATTTTATAGAAACACAACATCCTTAAAACCCACCATATAGCTTTGCTAAGGTCACAAAATGATGATTCTGGACTATGGATGGCATGCAGTTACTAAAACCCTCAGCATGGTGTCTGAACCACCTGTTCAATGTTAGGCAAATTCTCTTCTCTTTGCATAATATGTACTTCTTACATAAGACAGATACAAATGTTAAAGTTGGAGAGGGCCTTAAGGACTGTCTTGATGAACTCTTACTATAGAATTGCAGATTCAGAGTTTTCTGTTTTAGATATGGTTGAGTGTGTCTCTCAAATCTTCATGTTCTTGAAGCTTGATCCACATTGCGGTGATGTTAAGAGACAGGGGAACTTTTAGGAGATTGGGCGTAGTGAGAGACACTTAGACCATGGAGTGAGGGTCGGATAAAATTAACGCAGTTCTCGTGGAACTCCAGTTAGTTTCCACAACAGTAAGATGCCATAAAAAGTGTGATCTCTTCTGCATGCAGTTCCTCTGTTGTGGAGGGCTACAATGTGGAGAGCTTACACACCTTCACCAGATGAACAGACGAAAATGCCTAATTTTGTACTTTCAGTCTTAAAATTGTAAATTTTTTTTGGTACCAGTAATCAAACTCAGGACCTCACACTTGGAGGCAGGCACTGTGCCATTGCGCTCTATGCTTGGCCCATCAAAATAGTAAGACTTCGTTCTTTTTAAAGTACTAATACTCACATATTTTGTATGGCAACAGAAAAAGGACTAAAACACTGAGCCTTTTAGACATTGAAGTCAGTGTTCTCATCTACTAGCCCATGGATGGTGCTAGGTCGCATCTGAATGCCCTGGAAAAATGGGTGAATATATGAACTCCCTGTTTTCATTCCATCGGCACGGATTTAACTCAGGTGTAGGATGGAATAATTGGTTTCAGTGAGTTGCCAGTTATCCTGTTACAGTCAAAATTAGGACACGAGCATGCAGCTCTCTACACTCACATCGGGGCTTTTTCCATTTATCTAACAATCTAATCACGACCACTTCTTTTTCACTGACTGCATGTAGAACTACCACTCTGCATCTCAGGTTTCTTGCTGTCCTTCTCAGCTGCATAATATTTATAAATTGAATAAATAGATCGTCTTTATTTACAGCCTCATAGATTATAAGAAGCTTACAAAAATGAAATTATACTAGAGTCTTTTAGTTTACATTAGAGCCTTTAATAGTAAATATCATTCCCATTATCCTGCATCCCTTTGAGATTCTTTATTCGTCTAATTGACAACCATCTAATCTCCATTCAGATCTTATTCCTCTATTTTATCCCAATATGATGTCATGAAAGACATCATCTGATGCCTGACTAATATCCAAAAGAAAGACTATATTCCATATTTCTCCAACTTGTGGGCTTATGAAATTATATATATATATATATGCTATAGAGAAACTAAGGTAGAACTATTTTCTATTTCTTAATGCTTCCTTGCTTAAAGTCTATAACTCATGTCTCTTTTTTTCTTTATATCTCGCTGACAATTACTTTCCTAGTTCATTGATATTTTCCCTTCCACTTTCCTGTAGCTTGGTTTTCATCATATCTACACACCTCACATCATTCTCTATATTTTCCTCAAACTGTTTCACATACATAAGCTAATGACTTCAAGCACATCTATTTGGTAATGACTGAAAGATTTACAGCTACTCTGTCAAGTATGTGGGTCTCATGCTCTTGGCTATGTCTGGATGTTTGTCTGTAGCTTGATGGCAGAGATGCTAGTCACTTTTTGTTTGTCAGCATCTCCTTCTTGTATTTTCTCACAGCCTATACAGGTAGACATATAGGGCACTGTATTTCCTCACTCCTCAAACCATGGCTGACTTGACCATTATGTTTATCTGGTTTAAACTATGCCAATCAGAATCCCTTGCTTAAGATCAATCCTCTGTCAGTGAGTGCTAGAATTGTAAAGTTGATACAGGACTTGAGACCTTATCCTGATGATAAACAGAAAAATCCAATATAGAGGGGGAATCCAGACAGAGAGAGACAAGCATGAAAAGAGAAAGAAAACAAAGTGCAGTATGCGATCAGAGAGAAAGCGATGTGGTGAGTGACTAAGAATTATTCAGAGCTAAACCTACATTACTTTTGTTGTTTTTAATGAAACTAATTATTCATTTTTAAAGTATAATTTTAAAACCTATTTTGTGTCAGAATTTTTGCTAGGTAAAAGATATATTTTGCTGGGTAAATAAAATAATGTTCGCTGACTCCAGAAATCTACATTTGAATGTCTTTGTAATAAATTCCTATGTACTTGCATATATTGAGTGAGTTTGTATATTGCAACACATTGATCTTAATATATCCCATACCACCCTCGCCTTTCTCTCCATACCAATTCCTTCTTTAGAAAGTTCAACCTGGATCAGCAGTATGGAAACATGCCTGGTTTGCAAAATTATATCCCTCATAGTAGTCATTTATCCCTCTCTACTTCGCTACCAAGGTGCTACCAAGTCGACTACCAAGTACCTTGAATTCTGTCTCAAAACACATTTCCTTTCAGATCTTCCTTTTTTCCACTTCCTTTATTCTATCTTAGGTTAGGTTCTTGAAACCTCTCTGCAATGTTTCAATCTCCTGTTTTCAGAACTACCTACTGACAATTTGTGCCTACATGGGCTCATCATCTACAATGTCCTCAGATTTCCTCGTTAGGTCCATGTAGGATCTTGACACATTCTGAACAGGATCATTGGCAAGGATTTAGCTTAAGTGCAGGCTGATTCTGTGATTTCAGTGAGTTGTTGCATTACTATGTCATAGTCAAGGTTAGACTATGGGTACTCTGCTCTCTACACTAAATTATATGGTTTCTTTCCATGTATCTAACAGACATGAATCACCACTTCTCCTTTTTGGGTGACTCCCCTTTCTGCCAAGGACAAAGCCCAGATTCCTCATACAAAAGACCAAACCTGACCTGCTCCCAAATGCCTCTCCCTTGTTTTCTGCCATGATTCCTCTCCCTTGTTCTCTGCATTCCAGTGATTTCCAACTAATGTACACTAAACATGTAGTCTTTTCTGAGACTGAGATTTTAAATACATACCATCTTTTGTCTAAAAATGATCTCTTCCTGGCAAAATCCACTTTTAAATTCAGTTCAAGTGTCTCCTTTGACCCAGATAAGATGTTCTTTCTCAACACATCCTCCTCCGAGAGTTGGCAATCCAGTCAAGGGTGAGCAGATATAACGATAACAATCCCTGTAGCTTTGGTGTTACCAAGTTTATGCCACTTGGCCCTAGTTCCAACTCAGAGAGGCAGGAGGCAGAAATGCACCTCATCTCATGGGTGAGAAAATAGGCTGAACACAACAAATATTCTGCCCAATACCATGGGGTCAGTCAGGGATAGGACATAGATGCAGGAGCCAGAAATTTTACTAAATTGTGTCATACAAATGATCTGACCAAGATGCTTCAGGAGTTCCACACACATCTGGTTTTAATTTCACTTTGAAGCATTTTTTCATTTTTTATTATACATATTTACAGTACATAATGATAACATACCTTGTAAGGGATTGTACATGTACACGATGCAACTTACTTTCATCCACTTCTCCTCACCCTCTGCCATCCCTCCTTCTCTTACTTCCATTCCCATTTAATAAAGCTCTATCTGCCTACTTTCTATTATCTATTTTTTATTTATCTCTTTATTTATGTTTTGGGTTTCTCCCAAAAAGAAACTATGCAATATTTAAATGTGTATGTCTGATTTACTTCACTTAATGTTATGGTCTCAATGTATATCCATTTTTCTACAAACAACTCAGGTTTATCATTTTAAAGGCAAAGGGGTGCTCCGTTGTGTGTAAGTACTATATTTTCTTTATCCATTCATCTACTGGACATTTAGACCACTTCTAAGATTTAGCTACTAAGAGTTGTGCTGCTATAAACATGGATATGAATACATCTCTGTAACACGATAGTCTCAACTCATTCAGGAAGATATCTAGAAGGGAAATGTCGATGGTTATAATTCATATGACATGAAATGTACCATTTAATTATTAAGTGTGAAATCTAAAGTTTTTTAGAGTATTCACAATGCTACACGTTGTCATAACTACCCTACTCCAGAATATTCATCTCACTCCCAAAAGAAGCTCCAAACCGTCCAACCCTACTTTCCTCCATTCTTCTGGGAACTGCCTTCTGTCTTCATGGATTTGTCTTTTCTGTACATTTCATATGAATGGTATCACACAGTATCGCATCTTTGTGACTGCCCTTTTCTCTTTAGCATAACGTTTTCAAGGATTATCCATGTTGTAGCCTGTGTCTGTTCTTCATTCCTTTTGTGAGGTAGTAATGCTCCACTACATGGACATATCACATTTTTGTGATCCATTTATCAGTTGATTTGGGTGCACTTATACTTTTTATTATTGAATAAGAGCTACTATAAACTTGCATTTACGTTACTTTTGTGAAGCATGTATTTTTAGTCCTCTTGGGTATAAACATAGAAATGAAATTGTTGGGTCATATGGTAAATTATTAACTTATGATGAACTGGCAGTGTTTTCAGAGCACTGGATTGTTTTACATTTTCACCCGTAATATAAGAGATTTCCAATTTCATTTCCTTACCAACACTTGTTATTTTTCTGGCTGATGATGGTCATTCTAATGTGCAAAAAGCAGTATCTGAACGTGGCTCCTAATTTGCCTTTTTACAATCCCCAGGGAATCTCTTTTTATATGCTTATTAGTCATTTGTGTATCTTCTCTGGAAAAAAATATGTTCAAATTTTGTGTTCATTTTTGATTGAGTTATTTACCTTTTTCTTGTGAGAATTTATATATTGTAAAAATTAGATCTCTGTGTAATACATAATTTCCATATATTTTTCTTCCAGTCTATGGGTTGTCGTCTCACTTTCTTGACAGTTTCTTTCCATGCATATAAGTTTTTAACTTTCATTGTCTAATTTATCTATTTTTACTTTGTTACTTGTGCTTTCAATGTCATGTTTGAGAAACTTGTCTAGTCAAAGTCATGAAGTTATATCACAGTTTTTTCTTTCTGAAAGTTTTATGGGTTTAGCTTTTATGTTTAGTTAGATCTTTGATCCACTTTCAGATAATTTTTATATTTGGTATGAGGGAGAGATCTAAATCACTCTTGCCTGGGGCCGGGGATTTAGCTCAGTGGCTTAAGCGCCTGCCTAGCAAGCGTGAGGTCGTGAGTTTGATCCCCGGTACCAAAAAAAAAAAAAAAAAAAATCACTCTTGCCTGTGTTTATTCAGATGTTCCAGCATCATATATTGAAAAGGCTATTATTTTCCCCATTGAATGGTCTTAAAACCCTTGCAGAGTATTTATTGACCATGTATGATTTATTTGTGGTTCCCCAATTCTATACCAGACATATGCTTGTATAATTATGCCAGCATCATGCTCTTTTGACTCCTATTGCTTTGTAGTAAGTTTTGAAAATGAGAAATGTGAGCCCATCAACTTTGTTCCTATTTGGTTTACTAATGATTAGTTTAATAACTTATATACATCTTCTAAAATAACTTTAAGGTAAAATGTGCTTACTTTATACAACCACAAAAAAACTATGTTCTTTCATTTCTTTATAGATGAATAAAAGTATTATACGTGTACATATAAATGCATTTGTAAAGCTGAAAGGAAATGTTTCCAAATGTCACAAGTGGTTGACAAGGAGTGGTAAAGCTTCTTCCTTTTTTTTTCTCCTAAATTGTAAGTTATATTAACCACAAAGGGACCACAAAGATATTTCTCTCTCTCTATTTTCAGGTTTTTAAAAAAAATCTCAAGTTTACTTTAATGCTATATCTTTTGGAATAATCTAATTTGATTTTGATTTCCTAAAATTTTAGTTAGACTTTTTTATTTATTATGGGCTTTAAATTCTTACCTGGTAGGGCAAATCTTTACTGATACTTTTCCTTTTATGATAGTTATATTCAATGTGTACTTTTTTTGGTTCCAGTAAAACCTGATTGTCACTTTGAATTTTTAAAAAACCCTTTGATGTTGGAATTGGGATCACATTATAACTGTAAATTAGTCCAACATCTTTATAATACTCATTTCTCCATCCAAAATAGCATCTATTGCTCTAATTTTATGAATTACATAAAAGTGAGGGTCTGTGGTTTTCTTTATATGGGTGTTACACACAAACCTATCCCTCAAGTTTTTATGTAACTTGCTAATATTATGAATATGACTGTTTTATTGTTTCATTGTTATTTTTCTTTTCTAGTATATTTTCATTGATAGGCAATAACATATTTCAATTTATAATTTGGCCTCAAATTTATACCTTAGTAGGTTTTTAGCAGCTGCTTTGGGGTTTTAAGGTTATATCACATTATCTGTGTATTATTATTATTATCTTGTCTCTTCATTTCCATTTTTTCAAGTACCAATGGGCAGTGTATAACTTTAAAGACAGTATTATGCTAATTGTAGGGACAAAGGGAATTTTTATGCTTTCTTGTTGCTTACTTGCTGGCAAGCAAATGGCTGACTGTTGATTTGAAATCAATATTTCTCTTCAGTTTTAGAAAACATCCTTCTGCTCCTGATCAGTTAAGACGTATTTTAAAATAAAGAATCAGGATGGACCTTCATTACTGTTTTGTCGTTGTCCTTTGAAATAATCATGTTCCGTTTCTCCTTTCAATAACTGACACATATGTGCATGAGTGTATATTTTCTAGTATAGATCTCTTTATAGTGCTGGATGATATTTTATTTGGTTGTAGTATATCACTTATTTTGTTTCCTGCTGAATTTTATTTGCTCATATAGTATTTAGAATTTTTTCATGTATGTATTCATAAGAAAGACTGACATGACATTTTTATTGCTATTATTTGATGCTATTACTGTCATCTCTTGGTATTGTGGCTCTTTTGGCTTTATTGACCAAAAAGAAGCATTCAATCATTTTCTCTGCTGTGAAATAGTTGGTAGGGTTTAGTTTCATTCAGAGCAGTTTCATCTCTCTTGGATTTGCCATCTCCATTCCATATTTCTGGTTTTTACTCCCTTTTCAGTCATCAAAAGTTCAAGGGTAAAGTGCTACTTGACTATGTCCCTGCAGCCATACAGCACTGTGGATGTGTCTCCAGAACCCACTGTAAATGCCATAAAAGTGTCTCAAGGTTGCCTACTCAAAAGTATTCACCAAAAGCACTGTATGAGTCAAGGGGAAAAGAGACCTAGCCACAAACTGTGCAAGAGAAGCCCAACAACTGAGAGGGCAGTCAGCGGGAAGAGCAGGGTGCTGCACCATCTGCCTCAGTGGGACTGTCATTCCAGGTGTCCAACTGGAAAAACCCCAAGAACCACCAAAATCCCAGGGGGAGAAAAGCACTAACTGCTGTGTAACCACCACATAGTGGTCCTGCAGCCAGATTATAACAACCCTGGCAAGTGGGATCCCTTGGACCTCTGTTAAAGTGCCTGCCTCTACTACCCAGTCTTGCAGTGTGAAGTCACTCAGGCCACTTTGGCTGAAATAGGCCAGCACTGGAAGAAGGAAGATTTCAATTAAATGAGAGTTGAAGTCTTGATGTCATACTGGATGAAGTTTGAATTATTTAACTTTCTGATGAATACTTATTTCTAGAAAGTTCTAAAGAGACCATAGACCCTGTTGGAGCTTTTGTTAGAGGAATGAATTCCCAAAGCAGAGTCAGAGGAGTAGTGACGAGTGAAAACAGCACCGGCTTCTTCTGACTCTTATGGGTCCGGTTCAATTGGCAAGTACACCCAGAGAGGACACTCAAAGAGATAGCACAGAGCATGGTGATTTCTTCTACACAGTTACTTGCAAAATGTCTTACTTTATTGTGCTTTGGAAGTTAGTAATAATATGCAAACCAAATGTTGGAAATTGTAATATATGTTTATTGATATAGTTTCTAATTGAAAATAAACAACAGAAGTACAAGGAAAAAGATAAAAGTGTACAATAAATGACTGACTCACATAGGATTTTGGCCAAACATATCTAGATGCCACAATAAATTTAGAGTAATGCAAAAATACAATTAAACATCATAATTTATAGTTGGTGGGGAAAAAAAACTTTTTTGCAGGGCCCAAGATTCTTTTAAATATCTTGGGAGATGTGTTGGTTACTTTTTCTCCTTGCTGAGACAAAATATCTCACATTCAAAATTTAGGAAAGAAAGGTTTAATTAGCTCGTAGTTTGTGGAGGTTTCACTCTATAATCAGTTGGCTCCAAGGCAGGGTGGCATGGTGAGGGGCAAAAAGTTCAAGGTAGCAGGAGACAGAAGAAGTAGCAAGAGCAAAAAAGGGGGAAATAAAGCCTTATATTGTAACCAGGCTACCCCTCTCCCAGGCAGGTGTAGCACTCCCACCATCTCTGTGCCCTTCTCTTGCACAGGATGAGAATGTTTACAAGGTGAGGACCCTGGTCCCCTACTGAGTGACTTCATTAAACTTCTAAACTTCTGAAATTGACAAAATGTATCGACCATTACAATCCACCCCTTGTCAATTTGGCAACCAGACATATTTCTTTAAAATGATTTCCAGATACAAAAACAGGCTTATTTTTATCATTTCACAACTTGGATATTATAACACAGGTGTGATAAACCTTAAGAATCAGTATTAAGTCTGTATTATATTAGAACCATAACATTCTACCACTGGACCCCTAAAGTCTCATGCACATCCCTTATGAAAAAGGCATTTAGTCCATCTGCAAGAGTTGCCAGAGTGCTAACAGTTTCAGCTTTGCTGAAAAGTCCAAGTGCCATGTGTCTCTGACACTTTTTTTGTACCAGGGATCGAACTCACAACCTCATGCTTGCCAGGCAGGTGCTTATGCCACTGAGCTAAATCCTCGGCCCTCTCCCCTGAGATTTAAAGCAAAGTCTTAGCTGCAAGCCCCTGTAAAAATGAAAAGGAAAACACATCTGACATTCAATGGTATGCGAGATAAACATTTTCATTTCAAAAGTTACAAACAGGTAGATACAAAGGATTGGGACCAAAGCAAGTCCAAAATCCAGTGGGGCAAACAGTAAGACCTATAGTTGCACATGCAGCATCTCAGGCAATCTGTGACAAGTTGTGAGCTCCAAAAAGCTTGGATGGCTCCACCTTAAGGGACTTCTGGTGGTAGTAGCTTCCCGGACTTCTCTCTTGTGCTGAATTTGCTCCTTCTTTTGGGTTTCTTCAGGTGATCCATGCTCCTGGTTTCTTCAAACTTATGGACTCTCCATTACACCTTTGGCTTCACCTTCACAGCTTCACATAGTGTACTCTCAGGGACACACTGCCTGGGTTCCTAGGCCTTCTGAAATTAGGGGGTAATCCTTCTTAATACCACAACTCCCCACATGGAAGATTCCAAGGTCTACTATCAGCTGGAATAGTAGCCAGGGTTTCCTCTCTCTTGGATGTAAGGGTCGAGTGCCTGGATCTCTGGGCATTCCGAACCCGATTCTGAGGAACAAATTTTGTATGCTGCCACCATTCTGGAGCATGGAACAGCTGCTGCCAGTCTGTAACAAGGTGCACTGCAGCTTCTCATCAAAGCAAAGCCTTTTTGCTTTTGCAGTTCTGTGGCTGCAAAGGGTGGAGATAGGCTGCTCCTTTCTGTGATGCCCTAGGCCATCTTTTACATTCTCCTGCTCCATCTCTGCAAATCAGGATCTCCTCAGTTCTCTCTTTGTAGTCCACAACTTTACTGGAGCTTCCTTTACTGGGCAAACTCACAACATTTTATATCATCCTGCTGGGCTTTTTGCTCTTAATTCTCAACAAAATCTGGCTAAAAGCCCCCAATAATAGCCATTCCACCACCTCAACATTCAACTGCCTTGAAATTTCTTCTGCCAGATTAATTAATCTGCCATCCTTAATCACAGTCTCAGATAAAGTCTCTGACATAAGCAAAATGCAGACAAACTTTCTGCCAAGCCATAACACACGTTATCTGGACTCCAGCAGCCAGTGCCGTCCTTCCCAGCAGAAACCCCTTGGGCCTGATCTTTTTCAGTGAGATTTCTATCAGCCTTCTGGTCTTCTGAACTCTGACCATATTCTCCTATATAGAACAGACTGAAGAATTCCAGCACTACTTTTTCAGGCAACATCTCCAAAGCTTTCCAAACTCTTCCCACAAACCATTTCCAAAGGCTCTTGAACCACACAGTCAGGTATAGCCAAAGCAACAAACCCACTTCTGTGGCACCAAATTCTGTATTGGTTACTTTTCTCTCATTGCTGAAACAAAATACCCAGCACCACACATTAAAGAAGAAAAGATTTATTTAGCTCAAAGTTTGTGAAGGTTTCATTCTGTAATCAGTGGACTCCAAGGCAGGGTGGCATGGTGAGGGGCAACAGTTGAATGTGGCAGAAGACAGCAGAAGCAGCCAGAGCAAACAAGGAAGGGAGACAAGCCGATTTTCCTTCCTTACATTGTGAGCAGGTTACCTGCCCCCAGGGCTGGTGTAGCATTCACACCTTCTCCTTGTCTGCCTGTGCAGGGTGAGGATGTTTACTGAGTGAGGACTGCGGTCCTCTGCTGAATCACTTTTGTTAAACTACTAAACTTCTGACATTGACACAATGTGTCAACCATTACATAAGCATTATAATGAAATGTGATTTTTTTTTTACTTTAATCCCTGTATTTTAAGTATGCTAGCTATTTGTGCTCTTACCTTTTAGATCAGAACCTAAATATAACTAGGAATGTTTGATATAGTCAATGACATTTTATATATTTATTTTTATGCTATTTCCAAGGTCAAGTTTATTTTAAACAATTTTTCAAATTCATTTAGGTACCAAATCTCAGAAATAAATTGTTTATAATCATTTGGCAAACCATTTTTGTTACAGATTGGTTTTAATTTGGTACTCAGCTTAGTATGGTGGAAGACATAGTCAATTTTAGGACAATTCTGACATTTGCCAGTGGTTAATTTTGCACCCATGATTTTTCAAACTACAAAGTTCACTCTAAAACATGCTCCCCAGATGTAGCCCCAAGATGAGAATTTTGAGAGCAGGTACTTTTTTGGGGGAAGAGGTCCAAGAAGAGCTTCGTGGAAGAGATAAGTGGGACAGGAAGAGCAAGGAAGCCAGCGCGCATTAAAAACCCAGGCTACCTCTGTGGGCTTCTTTACAGCGGCCTCTGAGAGATGGTATAAAGCCCACCTCAGAGTGGTGTTTATCTACTGTTTCAGGGGGTCACTGCACAGCGCCTCCCAGCAGGCTGAGTCCTCAGGTGACGAGGAACTATCAGACTCTGTACGAATGTGAACGCTAAGAAGAAATGGACAGAATGTGTCAGAATCTGCAACATTCTGGAGCTGGATTTGAGAGGCAGAAGATTTCAATGACAAGAGCACAGCATCTGAAAACAACTTGGATTTAAACTGGACCTGTCTTTAGTCACCTGTGACCTTGGCCAAGTTATTTAGCCTCTCAGTGCCTCATTTTCTTCGTGTGTAAAATGGGGATTATAATATACCCAAACTCACAGGATTGCTGTGAGGCTTAAGCGAATACCATACAGGTGACAAGAATAGTATTGACACCCCTTAGGTGTCATCTATTCACATTGTTTATTTACGGGCTCCAAAGTAAATTATTAACCTGCTTCTGATAGTGCGGGGATGGTAAACAGTTACCATTTACCTCTGCTCTCTTCATTTTCAGTTAATGACGTGTGTAGCCTTTTACAGGTTTAATACTTTCAATAAGAATGTTGAATTTAATCTGCCATGTGTAATACTGAGTAATATCAAGTCAATAAAAAATAACGTGCATTTTCTATTTTAACTCAAACATATTCTCATAGTTGTAACAGAATAGTTAGATCTCTTACTGAAACACATTTTGGTCAGTTTAGCTGCATCTTATTTTTTCCTAGAGGTCTCACAAAGCTTGAGAACCTGTCTCCCCAGAGAATTCTGCCATAAAGGCCTCTTTCCACCCACGACACTGTCTCTTTAGCGCCCATCTTTGTTACTTTACAGGCTGGAGTCTGCAAGCCTTGCCAACAACTTACATTATAGAAAGACACATCTATTATTTATGTGGAATCGACTTTAATATGATGGCAGAAAACCACTTTTTAAAGGTGGTCAAGAGGGAGACAAAAGTTAAGAAGATTCTATGGATATAAGCTACAAATTAAAAGCAGAAATAAAGGAAAAAAATCTTCTTGCTCCTACAACGGCAAGAGTGGGTTTTAAGGCTCTTTAAACATGTCTTTGTTCATTAGCTTTTATTTATACACATTTGCAGCAGTGACTTCCCCAGGTAAGTAAGGAAAATACA